>AWUE01017979.1:0-53359 GCA_001974825.2 Corchorus olitorius | reverse complement strand
ACCATCATGGTTTTTGGCTCAAAACGCGTTTCGGGGCCCCGACTCAGTTTTGCATGATTTTTTTGCGTCAAGACTCATTAAAATATATGTATTCATCTATCGAAATCTCAGCCACACTGGATTTAAGGTTTTGTTTTTACGAGCATCAGAATCGTTTTCCAATACGATTAGAATTTTAATTTAGAAAAACTTGGAAAAATGATATTAGACGCGTTAAAAGCCCTAAAATCTTTTTAACATTGAGTTATAAATTTTTTACGATTATTGTGGCACAAAATTGAGCGCAAAAGTTTCGGGTCAATTTTTGCAAAATTTTAGCCGAAATCGTGTACTAACCATCACGGTTTTTGGCTCAAAACGCGTTTCGAGGCCCCGGCTCAGTTTTGCATGATTTTTTGCGTCAAGACTCATTAAAATATCTGTATTCATCTATCGAAATCTCAGCCACAATGGACTTAATGTTTTGTTTTTACGAGCATCAGAATCGTTTTCCAATACGATTAGAAATTTAATATAGAAAAACTTGGAAAAATGATATTAGACGCGTGAAAAGCCCTAAAATCTTTTTGACATTGAGTTATATATTTTATACGATTATTGTGGTGGAAAATTGAGCGCAAAAGTTTCGGGTCAACTTTTGCAAAATTTTAGCTGAAATCGTGTACTAACCATCACGGTTTTTGGCTCAAAACGCGTTCAGGGGCCCCGGATCAGTTTTGCATGATTTTTTGCGTCAAGACTCATTAAAATATCTGTATTCATCTATCGAAATCTCAGCCACAATGGATTTAAGGATTTGTTTTTACGAGCATCAGAATCGTTTTCCAATACGATTAGAATTTTAATTTAGAAAAACTTGGAAAAATGATATTAGACGCGTTAAAAGCCCTCAAATCTTTTTGACGTTGAGTTATATATTTTATACGATTATTGTGGCAAAAAATTGAGCGTAAAAGTTTCGGGTCAATTTTTGCAAAGTTTTAGCCGAAATCGTGTACTAATCATCACGGTTTTTGGCTCAAAACGTGTTCCGGGGCCCCGGCTCAGTTTTGCATGATTTTTTGTGTCAAGACTCATTAAAATATATGTATTCATCTATCGAAATTTCAGCCACAACAGATTTAAGGATTTGTTTTTACTAGCATCAAAATCTTTTTCCGATTTAATTAGAATTTTAATTCAGAAAAAATTGGAAAAACGATATTAGAAGCGTGAAAGTCCCTAAAATCTTTTTGATGTTGAGTTATATATTTTATACGATTATTGTGGCAAAAAATTGAGCGCAAAACTTTCGGGTCAATTTTTGCAAAATTTTAACCTAAATCGTGCACGGTTTTTTGCTTAAAACGCGTTTCGGGGCCCCGGCTCAGTTTTGCATGATATTTTGCGTCAAGACTCCTTAAAATATCTGTATTCATCTACCGAAAACTCAGCTACAATGGATTTAAGGATTTTTTTTACGAGCATCAGAATCGTTTTCTAATACGATTAGAATTTTAATTTAGAAAAAATTGGAAAAATGATATTAGAAGCGTGAAAAGACCTAAAAGCTTTTTGTCGTTGTGTTATATATTTTATATGATTATTGTGGCAAAAAATTGAGCGCAAAAGTTTCGGGTCAATTTTTGCAAAATTTTAGCCGAAATCGTGTACTAACCATCACGGTTTTTGGCTCAAAACACGTTCCGGGGCCCCGGCTCAGTTTTGCATGATTTTTTGCGTCAAGACTCATTAAAATATATGTATTCATCTATCGAAATCTCAGCCACAACGGATTTAAGGATTTGTTTTTACGAGCATCAAAATCTTTTTCCGATTTAATTAAAATTTTAGTTCAGAAAAAATTGGAAAATTGATATTAGAAGCGTGAAAAGCCCTAAAATCTTTGAGATGTTGAGTTATATATTATATAACGATTGTTTTGGCAAAAAATTGAGCGTACAAGTTTCGGTTCAATTTTTGCAAAATTTTAGCCGAAATCGTGTACTAACCATCACGGTTTTTGACTCAAAACGCATTTCGGGGCCCCGGCTCAGTTTTGCATGATTTTTTGCGTCAAGACTCATTAAAATATCTGTATTTATCTATTGAAATCTCAGCCACAATGGATTTAAGGTTTTGTTTTTACGAGCATCAGAATCGTTTTCCAATACGATTAGAATTTTAATTTAGAAAAACTTGGAAAAATGATATTAGACGCGTGAAAAGCCCTAAAATCTTTTTGACTTTGTGTTATATATTTTATATGATTATTTTGGCAAAAAATTGAGCGCAAAAGTTTCGGGTCAATTTTTGCAAAATTTTAGCCGAAATCGTGTACTAAACATCACGGTTTTTGGCTCAAAACGCGTTTCGGGCCCCGGCTCAGTTTTGCATGATTTTTTGCGTCAAGACACATTAAAATATCTGTATTCATCTATCGAAATCACATACACAATTGATTTAAGAATTTGTTTTTATGAGCATCAGAATCGTTTTCTAATACGATTAGAATTTTAGTTTAGAAAAAATTGGAAAAATGATATTAGAAGCGTGAAAAGCCCTAAAATCTTTTTGACGTTGTGTTATATATTTTATACGATTATTGTGGAAAAAAATTGAGCGTAAATGTTTCGGGTCAATTTTTGCAAAATTTTAGCCGAAATCGTATACTAACCATCACGGTTTTTGGCTCAAAACGCGTTTCGGGGCCCCGGCTCAGTTTTGCATGATTTTTTGCGTCAAGACTCATTAAAATATCTGTATTCATCTATCGAAATATCAGACACAATTGATTTAAGGATTTGTTTTTACGAGCATCAAAATCTTTTTCCAATACGACAAGAATTTTAATTTAGAAAAACTTGGAAAAATGATATTAGACGCGTTAAAAGCCCTAAAATCTTTTTGACATTGAGTTATATATTTTTTACGATTATTGTGGCAAAAAATTGAGCGCAAAAGATTCGGGTCAATTTTTGCAAAATTTTAGCCGAAATCGTGTACTAACCATCACGGTTTTTGGCTCAAAACGCGTTTCGGGGCCCCGACTCAGTTTTGCATGATTTTTTTGCGTCAAGACTCATTAAAATATCCGTATTCATTTATCAAAATCTCAGCCATCTTAAATTTTAGGATTTGTTTTTACGAGCATCAGAATCTTTTTCCGATTTAATTAGTATTTTAGTTCAGAAAAAATTGGAAAAATGATTTTAGAAGCGTGAAAGGCCCTAAAATATTTTTGACGTTGAGTTAAATATTTTATACGATTATTGTGGAAAAAAATTGAGCGCAAAGCATTCGGGTCTATTTTTGCAAAATTTTAGCTGAACTCGTGTACTAACCATCACGATTTTTGGCTAAAAATGCGATCCATGGCCCTGGCTCAGTTATACATGATTTTTTACGTCAGGACTCATTAAAATATATGTATTCACCTAACAAAATCTCAGCCATATTGGTATTAAGGATTTGTTTTTACGAGCATCAGAATCTTTTTCCGATTTAATTAGAATTTTAATTCAGAAAAAATGGTAAATGATATTAGAAGCAAGAAAGACTCTAAAATCTTTTGACGTTGAGTTATATATTTTATACGATTATTGTGGCAAAAAATTGAGCGCAAAACTTTCGGGTCAATTTTTGCAAAATTTTAGCCGAAATCATGTACAAACCATCACGGTTTTTGGCTCAAAACGCGCTCCGGGACCCCGGCTCAGTTTTACATGATTTTTTGTGTCAAGACTCATTAAAATAGTTGTATTCATCTATCTAAATCTCAGCCACAATGGATTTAAGGATCTGTTTTTACGAGTATCATAATCGTTTTCCAATACTATTAGAATTTTAATTCAGAAAAAATAGGAAAAATAATATTAGAAGCGTGAAAGACCCTAAAATCTTTTTGACGTTGAGTTATAAATTTTATACGAATATTGTGGCAAGAAATTAGGCTCAAAAGTTTCGGATCAATTTTTGCAAAATTTTAGCCGAAATCGTGTATCACGGTTTTTGCTCAAAACACATCCTGGGGCCCCGGTTCATTTTTGCATGATTTTTTCGTCAAGACTTATTAAAATATCTGTATTCATCTATCGAAATCTCAGCCACAATGGATTTAAGGATTTGTTTTTACAAGCATCAGAATCTTTTTCCGATTTAATTCGAATTTTTATTTCAGAAATGATTGGAAAAATTATATTAGAAGCGTGAGATACCCTAAAATTTTTTTTACGTTGAGTTATATATTTTATACGATTATTGTGGCAAAAAATTGAGCGCAAAACTTTCGGGTCAATTTTTGCAAAATTTTAGCTGAAATTTTGCACTAACCATCGCGTTTTTAGTTCTAGGGCCCCGACTCAGTTTTGTATGATTTTTTACATCAAGACTCATTAAAATATTTGTATTCATCTAATAAAATCTCAGCCACTTTTTATTCCTGAGAAAAGTATTATTTTATTCCATTAATAAAATTTAGCAGAATTGTAAAATACCTTAGCTATAGGGATCCTTTTTCTCTTAATTTTGATACCGAGCCATAGGTATCCTTGAAAGATCAATAAAAAGAGATTAAAGAACCCACAAAATATTATACCACTTGCTTAATGATACCACCAAGTCCTTATACTAGACTAACAAAAACACTAATATGGTTATTGGGCCTGAATTCACAGTTATTGGACCTTAATGCACCGTTATTGGGCCTTAATGCACTCTCAATTGGACTACCTTAAAACGATTTGGGCCTGAAAAAAAATATTATTCCTCATTTAAAATTTTGCAAAATTGTAAAATACCCGTTCAACACTAAAATCAAAGCCATAGTGATCCTTGAAAGATCAATGAAAAGTAACTGAAGAGTCGACAAAATATGATAGAATTTGTTTAATCATACCCTTGAGTCCTTATCCTTGACTAACACGAAAAACTAATTTAGCAGATCAAACACATAGAAAGAATTAATACATCCACAAAACAAATTTTACAACAAATTAACTTGCCTAATACATCATCACCTATTAATAAAATTACACAAATATACAGGAATGCGGCACCACTATTGTATCCATAGAATTACCTTGGAATCACAATCAATCAATCTATAAAAATACTATAAAACAAACAATGCACTCCATGAGCATCTCCTCAAAATACCAATTACATCTCCATCCAATCACAAACAACACACAATTTGCAATTTATTGGAATGGAGATTTCCCACACTCATTTTCTAAAGAGAGAACAAGGATTAGGACCCTTACTAACCTAAGCGGGAAAACATGCATTCATAAATGACAAAGTTCATCATAAACATAACATAAATTCATATAAAGCACATTGGAAAACTACACGAAAGGAGTAAATTCAGAAATAAGTTTGCTTACTTCATACTCAGCCATACTTCAAATGGGGTTACGCGACGCACTCACCTTGAACCTTTCCTCAACGTAACCCCATTTGAAGTACCATGTCCGACCAATACCTTCCACAAGTTCTCCTTTTTCCGCCATGGGGATATGCTGAGACAAAAACGAATTTGTACTTTCATGTTAACCGCTTATTCTAACTGTTAACATAAATTAATATAAAGCACACTAGAAAACTGAAAGGAGTAAATTCAGAAATAAGATTACTTACTTCATACTGAGCCGTACTTCAAATGGGGTTACACGATGCACTCACCTTGAACCTTCCCACACCTTGAACCTTCCCTCAACATAACCCCATTCAAGTACCATGTCCGACCAATACCTTCCACGCATTCTCCTTTCGCTGCCACGGGGACATGCTGAGACAAAAAAGAATGTGTGCTTTCATGTTAACCACTTATTCTAGATAAGACCACTAACCATATAGTCAGCTGTACTTTAAATGGTGCGGCGCGCACACATTGAATTGAACCTTCCTTCAACTTAAGCCCATTCCTTCAAACCAGTACCATCTCAGCTCCAATGGGGAGACAACTGCAGCAGAGAAGACATATAATCAAGAAACCATCAGAGCATAGAAAGGAAAATCACAAGCAAATCTATGCAATGGCAACATGATACACAGCAGTCAAATAAAATGCATGGTATATATAAATAAATAAATAATACAAAAACACTGAGCACCCAGCACAACATTATAATAATTTAAATAAGAAAAAATGACGTTTTTACAGGGCCCAAAAAAAAGGAAAAGAAAAGATTATGCAGCTTTATTGTTCTGATTTCAAAGCTGTTGGGGATGCTTAGGACGATCCGCAGTGAAGACGTGAAGAAGATCAAGGAAAGCTTAGAATCCAAGATTGCCAAACGCTTGAAGGAGATCAAAGAGAGCTTTGGCTCCATGATTGGGTTGGGTAAGAAATTAACACAGATCAAGTTTGGTTCTTTTGTCCATGGGTTGATGATAAGATGGATTGGGTTGGGTTGGATTCATGGATTACCCAATCAACCCATGGGTTGATGATAGTTTTTCTTTTAGAAGTTCAACTTGATAGTAGTATTATCATCTTTTGTTTCTTACATTAAACTTGAAACCTCCGGTCGGTTTAGAATAATTATTTCCAGCTAATTTGTCTTAACAAATATAGGATCCTTAATAGATGCAAACAGCAGCATGGTGGAAACTTCCTTTCTTAACAAACTACCGAAGTTTGTCACCTATTGAACCTATGGTCTCATGGATTTTCATGGGGTTTATTCCCAGAACCATAACCAGGCTTTACTTCACATATCAGATACAGAAAAATGATGGCAGGTAGCTCCTACAAACTAAAACATTTTGGGAGTTTAAATAAAGGGTAGATGTCTCACCTTACATAGGCGAAGCAAGGATCATTTGCCTGGGAAATTACAATGGACGGGAAACAGACAAGGGATAATCAATGAGTCTAGTGCAATTTTATTATCTCATTCCCAATTTTATGGATTGCAAACAGTTAGTAAAATGCAAGACAAGCATTCCTAATGATCAGTACCTTAATTAGCAACATCAAACATTCATAAATGTTTTTGTAGGTTAAATTGTTTGATGTTGTTTGTACCAAAAAATAAATTGTTTGATGTTGTTATTTTCTCAATTGTAAGAAAAAAAAAGAGTAAAAAATAATTTTCCAATCCGCGGATTAACCCAATCCGACCCATGTTAACATGGGTTGGGTTGGGTTGGATCCAAAAATGAAATGGATTGGTTTTAATCCAATCCAGCACAATCCATATTGGCTTTGGGTTGGATTGGATTTGGACCAACCCATAAATTTTGGACCAAGTTGCACCCCTATATGGAGTCTTAAAAATTAAGAAAAGAAAACATTGAAATCTGAACCTTATTGAATCAAACCAGTATCTTTCTTTTGAAAAAGTAAAGGCTTAGGCATATTACAAAATTAACCATAAATAAAATGTTTTGGAATATTAAAGCAAACCATGTAGAATAAAAAATTTTATGAAAATAAAAACAATAGTCACCAAATTCACCAAAAGTAAAAAAAGATTCAGAGGTTTCAGAAAGCATATTATTATCAATTGGGAAGGAAAGGAAAGGGATATACTGAAAAGTCATCTCATCTAAAGATTACCTTTAAATATCAGGCAAAGCTTGTTCTTAGCACGCTCGGGCTCGAACTGATCAGAAAGTGTCTTCTCTCTTGCCTTCTCAGATTTTGACTTGTTGATGCTTTGCATCAAGAGACACTTGTTCTCGAACACATTACTCTTAATCTTCATGTATAAGTCATGGTACATGTGCTTGTCAATCTTCTTTGATTCCATATGCTTACAAAACAGGTTCTTAATACACGCATTCTCCTCATCCAGAGAATCAAAGTTGGCAACCTTGCCTCCTTGGTACTTCCTCATACCTGAAAATATTTAGATGACATTGTCATTGCCAGTTGATTTTGAGGAAATAGGGAACCCAATAATGGATCCAACCATTGCATATATACTACTGAATTGTTGACTTATCTTACCATATATCTTGGTAGGCTTCCTGATGATAAAAAAGCCATCATCCTTCAACAGTTTCCTGATGTTCTACCCTGCAAACAATTATCAAAGTATTAACAGACACATCAAAAGAATGAACAAAAAAGAATTAACATCTTGATTTAAAGCTAAGAACAAAATTTGGACCAAACCCAACCAAAGATTCGCACAAATAAATCGTAAAACGTAATCAAGAGCTCTTTAACTTATTTCACAGATATGATATCGATTACTTAGCTACTGTAATTACTAGCGAGTGAGTACGTAGAAATTCAAATCCCAAATCTATCATTTCCTCCCCTATGTTTTAAGATAAATAAATAAGTCCCAAACAATCAAAGACGAACACCATCAACAATGATCTATATTCCAAAAGATTTAGCAGATATAAATCTATATATAGAAATAAAATGATCAAGGAGGAGAAAAAATAGAGAGAGAAAGAACTTACTCTAGTTGTCCACGAAGATATCATTGATTTCATTAGGGTCAAGCCAGACCTTGCCATGGCTGCAATGTTTGATGGAAAGACACCATCGTCGGATTCCCTTCTTGCCTCCCTCTCTGGATCTGTCTCTGTGAAAAGAAAGACATAGCTAATGCATCTGACGGAATGCACACTAATGACGCAATATCTGCACACATCTGTGGTTGCAGTAATCGGACCAATTCCAAATCTGCACATAGCTGCAGATGTAATTAAAGAGTCTTAAAACATAACTGAGATGAGACACGATATCTAAAAGATGAAATCAATAGGACACATACTTGCTTAGCTCTAGTACAACCTTGAAGCAGACAACAACTACGACCTATATCAATTGCAGATCCTCCAAGATAACCAAGTTCCCAAGTTCTGGTGGCAGAGGTTAAGAAACGAGGTTGCTTTCACTCCTGAGCATTGCAGATCAGTTTATCAGAGAAGGTTAACAGAACGAGAGGTAATTAAAATTTCAAACATCTCAGATCCACATCAACATCCGAAAATAAGATAACAAGGATAGTAATCTTGAATAAGACACATCAGCACATGATAAGCATATTGCTAACCTTGGCTATAAGCTAATAGAATTAAAATCATAAAATTGATAGAAGTAACACAGCAACAAATTCCATGTCAAGTTAATTGATCAGCTAACTTCTTGTCCCTTTCATCAGGTTCATATACAATATAAACAGAATAAAATAACCCAAACCAGTAACATATAACTGAAAACATTCACTTGAATTAAATAATTTCAGTAAACAAATGAAACAAACATATTATGAAGTTGCTGAGTTGAATTTGGATTGAATAGAGCAGGGCTCTCAAGTAATATTATCTCAAGATAAAAATAAGCAGACGTCAATAAAATTTTGAAAATTAAAATCCATAAAACTTGAATTTACAAGTTCAATTCAAAAAGACATTTACCTATCTACAATATAATCTATGACCGTAGAGAATATATGATCACATCACTATTGATGTATAATAGTCCAAATCAGGTACTTAGTTCCATCAGATTATTATATTCCATTTCAAATTCACATACTACTTAAAGATTTGCATAATCTTTTGAATCAATTCACAAATTAAGAGAAAAAAAAAGTGTCAGGGTCCGAGTAACAGATTAGTATTTAACTAATAGATGCAGAGGAGGGCATAATCCAAAATCATGCAATCCAAGACAAAAATCTGAAGGGGGGGGGGGGTGAAACAATATTTAGGGAAAAATTTTGAAAGAAATCAAGGATTGGCAGAGAAAAACACGTCTAAAGCTTACGATCTTAGGGTGTTTGAAAAAGGAATAAACGGGAGAGACCTGTTGTTGGCCGGCGAATTGTTTACTGAACAGCGTGGCCCATTCTCTCAAATCGCAACCGCATGGCCTGCTCTCTGTCATATAGTTCGAGTATTGAAAACAAACAAAAGTTAAAATTGAAGAAGCGAAATCAAGAAAAGGAGACGAAAAGAAATACAAAAAAATCAGATCTAGAAGAAAGAGAGAAGGAGATGCGACCTTTGGAAGTTGTCGGGGGCGACACCGGGGGCGTAGAAGGAGGAGGAAATGGAACTCTGTGTTTCGAAAGGGAGAGGGAAAGAATGAGATCTGGAAGCTCTAGGGATTGGTTTCTGTTTTCTACTACTACGGTGCGTTGTGGTGATACTTCTTTTTCTTTTTCTTTTTTTTTTTTGCCACGTGTGTTTGTCTTTTGGGTGGCTGTTCTTTTGTTATTAATGGGCCTTTTTGGACTGGGCTGCCTAATCAAGGCCCAACTCACTTCACATGAGGCGATATGGAGTGTCAAGTGTGTATAAGACCTCATTCACGCAGAAATGCATCATGGATAACCTACAAAAGTAACAAAACAAAACATAAACCAGTTTGAGAAATATAGATTGAAAAAGAAAAGGGGCAGAAACGAAAACCTTGGTCTTTGTGAGCAAATCAGTTTCAGTTCAGCAATTTTCTTCTAGTGCCATCATCTAACTCAGCATTTTCAGGAACATGCTCAACCACAACTGCTTCTGCAACATTCCAAGTATACACAGTCAATTACGCAAGTGATGGCTTAATGCATGCCTTAGATACACACCAGTAGAGAAGTGGTCTGGATAACGCAATACCCAATTCTACAATTGATTTGAAAATACATAAAACACCAATTAAGTTTGTAAGACTTCACAACGATACTCATTGATGAATGATATATAAGTAGCACTGTAAGTCATTTATAAGATTTGTGGCATGCTTTGGCAGTCTCCCCTCACCTAAAAAAACCATAAAACAATTTTCTAGGTATTGGGTGGCTTAAACTGCTCCCTCAATTTTTGGCTATGGCTTGAAAATGAAGGTTCACCTGAAATTCACTTTTATTGATTTTTCTCTGCCCTTCCAACACGGTGTTTAGATACTTGAGCAGTCAATATTTGGCTTTTAAGCTATTTTATTTTCTCTCACCTTTATGTACCACAAACTTTCTTTCAGTAGTCGTCTCGTCTCAATCAAATTCTACCTGCCTCCATCCCTAAAAAAAATACTAGTAAATAAATTCTACCTGCCTCCATGACAGCTGTGATTAGAAAAGCTTAATTGTGGATGGCCAAAAAAAAGAAAAGCTTAATTGTGATTAATGTGAAAAGCTTATGGTCTATGTTGAGTCTTGACGCAGTCCACTCCACATTGCGAAATTGATTGCGACTAAAAAAGTCTAGTGTATTTACCTAAAAAAAAAAGAAAAAAGTCTAGTGTAGAAAGCAAGCCAAAGTCCTTGTGCCCAAGATTAACGTTCAGAACAACCTTGTTGGTCTATAAATCGTTGAGCAAGCAATTCTCATATTTGCCTGGCAATTGGCATTTTACTTTAAACACTGTCACTACTCACTACCCCATGGCTCCTACTCTTGACAACTATGTCGTTGCTATTCTCATTCTATTGTTTGCTTTGCCTTGGAAGGCCAAATCCATGGACTCGCATCATCATGGAAACGGAGTGAAGTCACTTCACTTTGCTCTGTTTCAACATGAAACCATAAACAAAACGGGGTATATAGTGGTGAATGGTGTGGCAGGGCCAGGAGTGAGTCAAAGTACGACACCTTTCGGGACCATATTTGTATTCCAAGATCCCATGACCGTGGCGGCAAACCGATCTTCCAAAGTTGTAGGCGTTGCGGAAGGAAGTTCCATCACCTCCGGAATGGATGGGCTGCAGAGCATTTCAGTGGCTAAGATAAGTCTACGTTTGAAGGGGCACAAAGGATCCATTTCCATCGTGGGAGGGACTCATAATATAAAGCCTTCTGATCATCCAGTGGTAGGGGGTACAGGTGACTTCTTGTTTGTGCAAGGCTACGTGCGATCTTCTCCAGTCAACCTCCACGCCCTCACTGTTACCTACAAAATCGAGTTTCACCTTTACTGGCCTCCATTTGTTGCTAAATCTTCTTGATTTCTTCAATTCAATGGAATGGTCATGGAGTACCCATCTCTACTTGCTTTTAACTTAATCGCAATTGCTCTCCTTTTAGCTTAACATTACTCCCTATCTCTTCTTCTTGTCCTAAAGCTCCTGAATAATAATACCATGTTTTGTCTTTAGTAGATTACTTTAAATCAGAATTTCACTTAAAACTTAGTTGCTGCTAATTGTATATACTTATTAGGTGAGGCCAAGGATACTCTAGGTGCAACCATTGCCTTGGATGCTTCCGCATTGGACAAAGCTCGAGTTAAAATAACATCCATAAAATATGAGAGGAAATGTTACTTGTAGTTTTATGTTTATGTTGATGAGAGAAAAATAGATGATCAACAGTAAATGAGGGATAATAAAACAAAGGACACTAAACTGACTACAAAAATTGGTATGAAAGAATAACTATTATTCAGCAACATGAAAACTGTCCAACCAGTTTGCATTTGCCAGAGCATTCATTCCAAATGCAGTATCAACACCGAGGTTTATGCAAACGAGGCCGATTGCAGAAAATCCTCCCATTTGCCCTCACAACAGCTGCAATGGCGACGCTTATGCTTGCCCAGAAAACTGAGAAAAATAAGTGCCGAAGATCGTATCGAACTGCAGAGATTGAAGCCAAGCTTATAACAAGGACCATTTTATGCTAATGAAGCTATAATCATAAGATAAGCAGAATTCATCTCACCTTGCCGCAGTGATATCATTGTGAAAAACAATCCTATGGAGACCAAACCTAAAGCTAGTGGGAAGGACTGCAAAAAGAGAAATATTAACTAAACGTTAAAACAGCAAAACAGTACTGAATACAGATACAAAACATGTTAAATAAGACCACAACCAAAACTGGTCTTTTGCATCTCTATTTATTCTAGGCACTAGCAACTCAAAAAAAAAAAAAAGCAACAGCACATGACAAAGGAAGAAGGTAATGTAACAGCAATAAATTCACCTTGTGCCAGTGATAATATAACACCTCCTGATTAGACAAGATACAAGGCTGGAAAATGTTGCTATTCTACAGAGATTGCAAAGTTAAATAGCAATATTCTTGCAAAAATCACTTTGTGGCATCAGTGTGAATCACCAGGATATATGTTTTCAAAATCTGACTTTTCCTCTCAACTGTGCCAAGTAAAGAGTAAAGCCCTAATCCCAACAACTTAATGTGGTTGGATGACTACTCTTCAGCTAAATTATAAAGTTTCAAAAGAAGGTTGTGCACTGTGCACAAATCCAAACCTCTATCTGGAGATGTACTAAAAAAGGATTAAGAGTGAATAATAAACTGGAATTTTGGCCTGAAAAAAGCTTCTTGTAAAATTGGCAAAAACATGATACCAATTGATCCAAAAATAAAGAAATACTAGCATAAATACACTTCCCACAACATCATATGATTAAGTAGGGAAATCTTAAAGTCAAAAGTTGTTCAATTTATACTTACAGCTATAGCTTCAAGGCCTCCTGTTTGAGATGGAGGCTTCATATCCCGGCTAACAGAGACAATGTAATGTCCTTGCAGGAGATCAATTGCATCCTTCGTGCATGTGACCAAACAACACACAAAGTCATAATGATGATAAGTTAAGTGCAAAAGTTTTGAAATATTCACCTTTTTCCAATTATAACTTATAAGAAACCAAGCCTTTTTACCTGTTTTGTTCCATCACAAAAGTTATTCAAATAATAGCGCCCAAGGGCATTAAATCCATCCTTAAGGATCCCTTGAACTGTCCTCTGGCCAAACCTACAATCCGAAAAGAATGAATTCATAGTAGAGTGGAAAATTGGCTAATTTAATATCATTAGCTAGGTATACAATTTACTCTCAATATTGTAAAGTCAAGATACACATGTACCTGACAAAATCTCCTTTCAGCGCAGGAGTGCCAGAATATTGTATGCTTACATCATCCCCATGATTAGCCCACACTGAAGATGTGCAAGCATTTAAAGTAAGTTTTAGTTTACATGCTAGGAAATCAAATGATATAAATTTTATCAAGAACCGTTATGTCAGGACTGAACATATTCTGAAAGGAGATTATTAGCATAAAAAATGGGAAATACTTACATATTTTAAAGCTTTCATCCAGATGTGGATGTGAGCTAATGGTTTCTTCAGCAGCAAAAACACCAATCCTCCTTAGCTGAAGTTCCAACATTTTCCTACCTATCATGCTCTGCAGAGATGGTTTAGCATGGTTACAGAAATGAAGAACAACAACAGTGTAGCAAACAAGAACTATGTGCTTCTGTGTGCACATTGCTCCATGGGGGAGAGTAGTACATCTCTGCGTGAGGAGAGAGAGATCTACATTGCAACTTTAACAACCCTAACATAGATGCTAAAATATACTCATAGTCTCATACATCAAATTTAAAACTTGAAGCCATTAATTTAGGGACAGAGAGTTTTGATGTCATAACCACACAGAAAGAGAAGTATTCAGTGAAGGAGGGTAATCAGCTGAGGTTAGAACAACGTTAATAATGTGACAGCAAGTAACATCAAGAACAAGAATGCTGACGTTAGAAAAGGGAGTTGAAATTGGCACAGCATACATGTGACAACTGTAGACAAAGCTAAGATGAGAAGTACGTCTCTAATTTAAGTCAACTTACCTGTGTAACATTGGTGCGGTCTAAGCAATCGATGCAATTGGTCCTAACAACTCCAAGTTGCTCCTTCATTTTCTCACACTTTTCATTCAATAAGAGGTACCTATCAGATTGGGATAAAAGAGAAGCCAACATTAGTGGTTATACTCTATTGCTCATGATTTTTTACTTAGAGAACATCATTTTACTGTCCATGCAAAAGCAGTGGAATTAAGTGTACTCTAGGTCCTAGGAACAATTATCAAACTGTACATAGAAAAAATGCAATCAGTGGAACATACCCGTTTTTCTCTAGAAAATCTGCAATTTTATCATAGAGGAAGGAAAGGCGCTCAAAATGAACATGCCCACAGATCTTATGGAAATCAAAATGCAGATATCTGCAAGATCATAGGTCTTTGAGTAATGAATCACATTTAGTTTCAAAAAGAGAAAGAAACAAGAAAGATTTAGATAAACTGAAACTGCACCTTAAATCGTCACTAAGTATGGGCTGCACTGCATTAGCAAACTTTTCACTTAAGCGTCCCTCACCTCCATGCTGATAAGAGATAAAGTGGCAGATGATTAAACATTTGACATAATGAATGAATGCTTGTCCGGATCCAGAAATATACAACCCTATAGTAGTCTATATGCACATTATGCGCATATATAAAAAATTCGCTGTTCACATGATTAAGTAAGGTTTTCTTTATGTATTTGATTAACAGAACTTAAGAATTGTTTACTATATGAAAGTAGTTGCAAATTGCAGACAAATAATTCAACCAATGCTCACCTTGTTGACAAGATCAATAGCTAGTACAGATCCATACTTCTTTCTTAGATCCAGAAAATGCCGCTCAGCAACTCGTGGCTGCGTAAAATGTCGTTAACCAGCAAGGTTAGCAAAGGTAAGGTGCATACCAGTTCACAATAATATAAAGGAAAAAATGAACACACTTACAGCTTCTTCAGGTTTCACAATCTCAAACTTAGGCTTATAAGTCAAATCAACAATTTGCTCCCAAAGAAATGGCATAGACCCCCGAACCTGTAAGAAGGAATATAAGGTAGAGGAAAAATAACAAGTTAAGCTGGACAAACAATCTGACGAGTAATTCGTGAAATATGAAATATACGATCCTCATGAATGCTCAATATTTTTATACACCCTAATTAAGCCTTCCATGGATAATAATTGCAGTTTTCTAAGGTCATTCAACTTTGTTTACCTACATAAAGAAATATGAAATATGTTATTCTCATGAATGCTCAATATGTATAATTGCATCTTATACATAAAGAATAAACAGTACTGACAGCTACCTGAACAAATGATGACGTAAACCCATTCATCTGCACAATTTGCTCGGTTTCCACAAAATTTGCAACATACCCATCAGGATCAGCTCCTCTTCTCCACATTCGGGTTCCTTTCAAAGGATGAAAATTATAATTAACGAAACTAGCTTGTCCACATAAGACACACTGGCTTCTAAAAAAAATTATCTTTCTATTCAGTAAACCCATTTTACTCTATCATCCCCCCACCCCCAACAAGCCCGTAGTGTATGGGATGCAGAACATGCAAAATTCATATGTGTTCACAATAGAAAGAAGAATCTGTAATATACTACATTTTCATTTTTATACAGACATTCAAGAATTGATGCATGTAGATAAACCATGCTCAAAATTATGTGAAGCAGCATTTCTAGCTTTAAGTACCATTTCTCCGTGTACATCTCCTAGCAATCAGAGTAACATCAACAATTTCTTTTCCAATGGCTGCTTGGAAGTTATGAAAACCTGGTTAGTAGTTAAGGAGATGGTCCAAAAAGAAAGATGGAGAAGCTAACACCAACAATGCATAAGGTAAAATATGAGAAAAGAATTTCTCATGCCGCAAAATGCTGAAACTGAAAGTTTCATGAAGGATACTGCCTTGGACAACTGGAAGCAAATATGGATCAAGCTGCAGCCATACCCCCAAAACCATTAAAGTTAGCAAATGCAAACATAAATGATGGGGATGACGCATGAAACATGAAAGCTACTTCGAAAATGACTCACCTTGTTGTCTATAAGTACTTCCAACATATAATTGTTCCAAAGAAATCTAGGTTCTGCCTGTGGCAATAATTTGGTGACATAACAAAAGCTCCATCACTTAAAGCCAGAGGCAGGTCATCTGATAATCTCATAAAACAGGAAACAAGGGAGTGATATATGTATTAATTACTTAAATCATGAAGCATTTACCTGTCTCCAAAGAGGAAGCAATTTAGATTCATCTCCAAGATCAAACAATCGCTGAGCACTGTTGCATACCAAACTCTAAAATGATTACAATCATCACAAATAAACAGTAGAAAAATAGAGAAAAAAGACTCGCAAAATGAAAAAAAAAATTTCATATTAATTGTTACTAATTTCAAAGTACCTATACTTAATCCAAAAAAAAAAATCTAAAGTGCCTATGCCTATTAGATACATATTGGAAGTTTGCAAGCTGTTTGAAAATATACTATTGTCCTTCATTAACAATTTAAAACAATGATGATTAGATTGGAACAGCTTTATGGTAGATGGTGGGTTTTAAATGTGGTTCATATGTATTGTTTGAGATCTACTGAAAAAGGCTGATTCAACCACTTTATAGATTACTCATTTGCTATTGTGTCCATAGGGGATGGCCATTTATATCTCAAAAGATAGTCAAATTTAAAACTTGTTTTTTGCAATTTGCACAAGTAGGAGGCCTGGAGACTTAGAGGAAATGGCTAAAGATAGAAGTTTGATAAGAAGATGTCAACGAAAAGGAGATTGTTGTATAAAGATAAAGGAAGTATTCTAAGTGTGACCGAATTTGAGCAAGCAGTTTACCTCAGTGTTAAATTGGTGTCATAAGAGAAATACAAACCAGAAGTCTTCTCAGCAACTTTCAGCAGGCCAGAAAATTCACTCTCCACCTTCTTCTGCCAAAGTTGGTAAAAAAAGATTCTTGTGTTAAGAAATCAATAATCACGTATGCCAGAAGAAAATGTGAGGAACCAGCTAAAATACCTGTTCTGCAGGAGAGGTTTTTAAAGAATGATCACAGGGGAGAACCTTCAAGGATACGACTTTGAAGATGGGATGCCCCAAGTAAGATCCAACACATTCACGCTCCGTTATAACAATTAAATATGACCCTAAATGCATAAGATTTAACGCGCCAAATGATTAGAGGAACCACAAGACCAACTGTGAGAAGAGAATCAAAGTAAAAGCAAACGAATTTCATCTTGTTTGATCTTTAAAGATCCATGTCCCCTACTGATCTAATCAAGGTATACAGTTTTATGATTCAACTGAAAGGAGGGCAATATAAGATCCTGAACTTAGGTGGAAAAGTGTGGTACCTGCAACAAGCTTTAGCATTCCAACTATTCCAAAAATGGTCTGAATCTTAGGAACACGGATAGAGCTGCATTCTGGAATCTCGTCTGGGGAAGGGACATAGTAAGTGCAGTAAATCATTGAGCACTTTACCAACAAAAGTTAAAGAGGGAATAAAGAGGCATTCTAAAAAAGAGTAACAAGATAAAGTAACGCACCGACAAGCTTCATTGAGGCATCAACACGACTGATTGACAAAGAGGAAGCAGAAGAGCCATCGGTGGGCTCGATCACATACTCGTCGGGGAATTCCCATAACCGCATTCTAGTATATAGCTTTTGGCATGACTCTGCCCTCTCCATCATTATTATTTGAATTCTGTTTGGCTACAAAATCATAACAGAATGATGGCCCTATTAACGGTCATAACGACAACAAATTGAGCGATTAATCACACTAGAAAATACCAGAATTTTCTACATAAATCAAATAAAAACAAATAAAGACGGAACCTTTTTTGACGCGATTATAAATCTACGTTGGTGGAGTTGGATCAGACTGAAAGGAGAAAAAAGGATAGATGAAAATTTGCGAGATATCAAAAGGATATAGTTATGAGAAGAAGGAAGAGGGATCCTTACCTGTAAAAAAAGAGGAATAAAGGCAAAAGCTTTACGAGTGGGCAGTGAGATCTAAGTTTGCCAGGCAACAAGGCCTCTATGAGGGAAGCCGGTAAAGAGAAAGAGACCTCCTTTCTCCTTAAGCTTTTGAGCGTGTCAAAGCCTTGCGATTGCGGAGAGTTAGATGCGACAACGAGAGGCAAAGCCAAAGCCTAGGCGACCAACGTTGTTGAATGTTTGCGTTTGTGTCTTTGGTTAGGAGTTTGGCGGAATTTTGCCTTTTTAACAGAAATTGGCTAATAAAAGATGCCCATTGTCTCGAAATTATAGCAACTGACTCTGCTGACGCGGATATATATTCCTCCCACTCCTAAATAATAATATATTCTACTGCCCAAACCCAATTTCACCCCACCAATGATGACATTGTCAAACTCAAATGCCTCCCACTCCTAAGTCTAATCCTAATCCTACAATCACATCAATTTCTTTCTAAATTTGGGTATAATAATAATATATAAGAACTGCTTAAGTTATTCATTGAAATCCGATGGAGCTGTATATATATCTTTAAAACAGTGCGATTGCAGGATAAGATCATTACTTCCTCTGCCTATCAAATAAATTGGCTTTGATTCCTTAATTCTGCATCTTGTCTCTCTTTTATATTGCAATTTTTTGTTGCATTTTGATCCTAAATCTGTGAAAAGTTGTGCTTAGTCCCCATAGTTTCATTTTGAAAGTTGAACACTTGGAAAAATAAGAAATCTTTGTTACTATATCAACTTTGGCTCTTGCTGATTGTCTAGCAGATTTTCCATCCTTAAAATCTATAGCATTAGAGACTTGACAATAATTACTGTAATTATATATTACTAATATTTAGTTAATGGACGTGGAGGGAAAGTAATATGCACGAGATCAGCCTCAGCCATATGGCCCGCAAAACAGCAAAGCGCCACTGCAAACAGATCATATGCTGTGCATCTCAAACTAATGGAATATTGATTGAAAAAGTGAAAATAACATAATTAAACCAGCAAATTAAGATTTAAGAGGAGGGAGGCCTCAAATCCTCTTATTATAATGTATAAATTGAAGGGGCGAATTTGACATTAAAGGTTCTGAATCTTTTATAGTTTGAGATGCCTAGTAACAGCATGGATTGGTGACCTTCAAGTGGTGCTCAAGTACTGCTAGCTGTTACAGATTAGCTAGAGAGCAAATCTATTGAGAAGAAAGTTGTGACCAATGGATAAAGTCGTGCAAAACTTAAATGCAACGAAATACAAGTATAGCACATTGTATTGTATAACTTATTACAAAGTAGTTTATTGATGTCGTAGAATTACTAAATTATATTATGTTCTCAATCATATCGTGGATCAAAATAAGTGTTGAAAAGAACAGTCAGCTATTCAACTATGCTTGCACGTATATATGCTTTCTGACTTGCTCTCTCGACTCTCCACCACAAGGATGCATCATCAATAGCTTGGTCTGACATTGAGGTGAGAAGCAAGCTTCTGTCCCAAAGATTTGTCAGCCTGTGTACCCAATATGAGACACAATTAGTACACCACGGTTTACATATAGTGAAGCTTAATCATATATATAATATGTACTCCAATGGTTAATTATTGTTAATGCATATATAGGGGATCAAAGGAAGAGAATCCCACCTGAGACCAGTATGAAATCCAGATGCTGCGGATCTCATATGTAACCCTTGGATCAGACAAGGCTTCAACCCAGCGCCTAATAAAGCGCTCTTGCCTGAGACAGATCACAAACAATATATATATATATTAAGGAATTCTGGACATAACAAGTACTCAAGCAATTTCTATATCCATATAATATTATCCCTCCAAAAAATAATTCATATATATATATATACCTGTCTGGTGTAAAGGAGCGGTATCTTTCACCAGGCTGCTTAAAGTTGTTTTCCTTCTCGATCATGCACTGTGACAACAATTAAGAAGTCATATATCGAATTAAGCTTTCAAAACTGAGAGTCGTTGAAATAAAATGCTAGGTAGATATTTACCTTCTCTCTTTTGCCGCTGCAAATGGCAGTAGGAATAGGGTACTTCTCAGCATGGCGCACAGGATCAAACCTGGAAGGGAAGTAGTTCACCTAAGAAAACAAACACGCATCAGAATGCAAAAGTCAGAACAGATGACAGAACAAAACAGAATTATTAAACTCATTGAGGTTCTTATTAGATGTAAGCTTGCTTTCATATTAATATAGCACAAATTAAGCCTAATTAGAGAGCTAGCAATCTCAATATGCATTAATTAATATGCCTACGTACATTAATTGGGATGCATGTCATGTCTATATATATATATATATCATATATGTGCAGTGCACATGCAGTAGTAGAGAGAGAAAGAGATAGCATATAATATACCTCCTCATCCCTATGCATAAAATTCATGAAACCTTCATGGTGATTATTGTGATGAGCACACTTGGGAGCATTTGCTGGAAGCTGCAGATAATTGGGTCCAAGACGATGCCTTTGGGTGTCGGAATAGGAGAAGATTCTTGTTTGGAGCAACTTATCATCAGAATAATATATACCGGGGACAATTAGAGAAGGGCAGAAGGCTAACTGCTCATTCTCATTAAAGAAGTTATCAATGTTCTTGTTCAACACCAAGCGGCCTACTGGTTGCAAAGGGAAAATGTCTTCAGGCCAGGTCTTGGTTACATCAAGCGGGTCAAAATCAAACTTGTCCTCGTCAACAGGATCCAGTGTCTGAATGAAGAGCTTCCACTCAGGGTAGTTTCCGGCGGCAATAGAGTCATACAGATCTTGGGTGGCATGACTGTGATTAGCTCCACCAACTCTGATGGCCTCATCCTCCAAGAGAGATTTCACTCCGCAAGTGGGTTTCCAGTGGAATTTCACATACAGAGCCTTGCCAACTTTGTTGATAAGAGTAAAGGTATGAACTCCAGAGCCATCCATGTGCCTGTAGTCCTGTGGAACGCCTATATCATCAAAGAGGAAGGTGAACATGTGCAAGCTTTCTGGGTGGTGGGAAAAGAAGTCCATAATCCTCCAGTTCTCCTGAATGTGGGACTTTGGATTCGGTTTGAGAGCATGGACCATATCCGGGAATTTCATTCCATCACGGATGAAAAACACAGGAAAATTGTTCCCCACCATATCAAAGTTACCCTGCATGCAGTTTAAAGGAATTTCAAACAATTAATTCACTTGTACTTGTGATATTATATATATCAGCATATGTCATATATGTGGAAGTCAAACAAACAAAATCTTAGTAGTATACTAGTAGTTAATAATAATTACCTCTCGGGTGTAAAATTTGATAGCAAAACCTCGAGGGTCTCTCAAAGTTTCAGGACTACCACGTTCATGGATAACAGTGGAAAACCTAACGATGACAGGGGTCTGGACCCCAGGGGCCCGCAGAAAATCAGCACAGGTGAGATGAGATATATCATGAGTCACCTCAAAGAACCCTTTCGCACTAGCTCCTCTTGCATGAACTACTCGTTCTGGAATCCGCTCTCTGTCAAAATTAGCAAGCTTTTCCACCAAATGGTAATCCTCAAGAAGAATTGGACCTGTCATTTGTCAACAAAAAAGAAAAAAAAAACTGCTTTTTAGTGATCTAATTTTTTTATATACTACTATAATATGATGCAAGAAGAAGAATTGACTTATGACTAATATGATGCAGGCTCAGGCACACCAAAAGTTAATATAATTACCTCTTGCTCCAACAGTGAGTGATGAGTTGTTGTTATAAACTGGAGCCCCGGAATTGGTGGTCCAGAATGGGGAGTTAAAGGCACTGGAGGGTCGAAGCTGCATCCAAATTAGTACAAGGAAACATTAAATAGGTAGGCAAGGCATGCAAACTAGAGTTTGTATAGCTTCTATTAGGATTAGAAGAGACTAAAAGAGTTAAACGACGAAACCCTGAGAGAGCAGAAAAACAGAACAATACATAGATATATGAACAGGGCAAGCAACATACTATATACTATATAGGGATCGGGAGAAGAGCAAAAACCCACTTCAAAAGCGTTTAGGAGAAAAAAATATCACTGAGTTGGCCAATTAATAGTTTTTTGATACAGATTGCACAACACAAGTTGAAGATTTAGGAAATACATGGAATTCAATATTATTAATCATGCGTTGATCAGTTATTGTTTCAGCAATCAATCATTAGACATTAATATGCATTTTCTTGTTAGCAAACAATCAAAGGACACCAAAACAAACGGTAATTAATCAGATTCAGCAAATCAAGAACTAATTCCTGGTCTGTAGATATGTAAAGCAACCCAACAAAGAAAAAGGGAAGTGGAAGGAGGCGCTATACATACCTTGTAAGGATCCATGATAAGAGAGAAAAGGTGTAGTAAATATGAGCTCTCAGCTTCTGTTGTGGTATATATATAAGCTTGAATTGGCAAAAATGAAATTATTATGGACTAGTAATTATACATGGGCTCTCTATTTCAAAACGTGTTAGTTTTACTTACAAGTAAATTGCAATTGAATGTGTTAAAATTAACCAAAATCAAAGCGTAGGCGGTGCGGTGGGGCCTTGGGGGTAGAGATGAAAAATACTCTAATTACTTCACTTGTAATGGGAAATGATAAGTTAGAGAAATAATAAAATAAATATGGGGACGTCAAGGATTCAACTAGTTTCAAGGCCTAACTGTGAAGGAAGGCCTCTTGTGGCTTATCCTGTTTGAGTGGTTTCGGAGGCAGAAAATGAGGCAGGGCTTGAGCTTCCCTTGAAAATGAAAACTAAGCATATTATTCTGTTGTTTAACGAAAAAGTTGGTTAAACTAGGGCCAAGATTTGACCGCATGGGCCACAAAGAAAGCAGAGCCAATAGATAGAAGGCGAATTCGAGTGGTGGCCAAAAACCCATGTAATCTGCTTTTGCTCATGTCATGCCAAAGCCAAAGCCAAAGCCAAAGTTTGTGTTCTTTGGATGTGGGTAAAGGCCGCATCTCTCATTTCCATTCCCCATGGTTGGTTAGCCCAATATAGCATTTCAAACTACTTAAAAGAGGACCAGAAGGCCGCAGCCCCCTCCCATTTCAAACAACTCTAGTCTTGACTAATTAGCAAATTATTATTATAAATTATGATGCCAAAAAAAGCAAATTACAAATTAACCCACACCCAAACAAAGGAAAATTGAACAAATTTTAATTATTTCATTTAGAGATATCTTAACTACCTACGACTAGACTCTGGAATTATTGTATTGGTGTGAAACTGTTTCTTAAGGAACTAATTGAAGACCAATGTTAAGACATGCAACAATGACTCTATTTCCGTCTGAACATAATACTTGGACAAAACAAAAAAAAAAATGCTTGGGTGTGCTATATGCTTGACAGAATATAATAAAAGACACGGCAAAAAAAAAAATGAATACAAGAAATTACCAAATTTTAGCAAATTGAGCACCCGCCCCTATTACCCCATGCACAATTGATTTTCAATATATATACAACATGGGGTATCTAAAATGCACAAAGAATGCATGTGTGCAGACAGTGTATACATATACATATATCTTTTGAATTCTAGATAGAAAAATCTAAATTTGGTCCAAAATTTTAATCCTTCTGGCACATGCTCTCAATATTAATGGCTATGATTTTCTAAAAAAAATTAATTAGGTCATAACATTAATTTTATATAATTCCACTTTGTTATCACTCTAAAATGATGCTGATGATATTGTCTTATTAATTAATTTCATAGCAAATACACACCCAATGCTAATCAACACCAAGGGTGCAATCATAGACATTTGGGATATTATATATGTGTGTGTGTGAGTGTATATGGAAGATCTGTAGGGATATATAGCAATGGAGGACATAGCTAGACAAAACCAAATCATGCTTGATCATTAGAAAAATTATAAACATATAAACATATTTAAGAATAACAAAGTAATATTCCAAGGATATGAGAGAAATTTCATAAGAAATGAACATATATATGAGGCTGGAAGAAAGTTACATGATCCGATTTCTGTCGTGAATGATTTGTAGCTTTGGAAACTTAAAACGCAATTATATTTATAAATAATGTGTAGAAAATCTAAAATTAAACAAGTATATATATATAGGTATTATATATCTCACTATATTATTATATATATAATATGATCACCACTAAAATATTCTATATCTTACCACGAGAAGCAGTGTTGCATCAATATATATAATTGACGTTATTTGTTGTCATCCTGCAGGTCTTTATAATGATCATGATCCTCCTTGTCAGACTGAGGGGGTGGATGAGGGTCATAATTCAAATCTAATAGGACACTGATTGTAGGGTGATTAAGATCAATATCCAAGCCCCTCCTAGACGAAGACGAAGACGAAGACGAAGAAGCAAGCACGGAGGTTGGAAGAGGTGGAGCGGTATTTGAGATGTTTTCCATATTGGGTAATTTGACGAGCCAAGTTTAAAAGCGTGGGAGCCAGTTGCTCCTTGAAGGCGTCAATATCATCGCCATTATGATTACGATCATCAAGATCCTTTTGGGGAGAGGGAGAAACCTGATCAGGAGGAGTAAATGATGGAGGGGGGAATGCCCCGGGAGTGAGTCTGCTTGGATGGGCTCTAAGATGTCCGAATACTCCCTTCCAGGACCCGAACGTCTTTTTACATACATAACATGTAGGGACCGGGGGGCTACTCGGAAGTTGGACCTCCCCTTTCTTCCTTGCTTTCGAAGACGAAGAGGCAGAGCCTACATCATCAATGGGATTACCGTCGACGTCTCTTGCTCTTTTTTTTGATCTGTAGGAAATTATTGATGCTGAAGAACCCATCTGATTACCCTCACAGTCACCGCCGTTTTTCTGGTCTCCTCCATCTCCCTGCCGCTGCCTTGTTTGCTCTTGGTTAGGGATGATAGGGTCTCCTTCAAACTCATTTTTCTGATCATCGGTGCCTGCAGGTGTTGTCTCTTGAGAACCGGCCGGAACGTCAGTGTCCGAGGGTTCCTCCTCTTGGACGGAGTTGGTCATGCTTAATTAGGAAGGGGAGATTATGCAACGCTTTAATTTTGTTGTTTACTAATTAATTAGGGCGCGCGGGTCAATAAGTAGACTTGTTACAATTTTGATGAAGATAAAAGCCCAGCTGGGTTGGGTTAATTACTTCGCATTTATATCTTTACACATAGACATAGGGACAAGGAATGTATTAATTGAATAACTCGATCGCAGAGCAGAGCAGGAGGGTGTGACTCTTCATCTTGCAATCCTTCATTTTTTCGACATATAACAAGTTCAAGTCTCTCCATATCCTGGTCCGTACACCTCCATACCTTGCCCAACGTACGGTGAGGATACCATATGATCAGGTTCCGTTTCCATGTCTATAATCTCGATCGATTAGGCAGATTTCCTTTATTTGTAAAAATGGAAAACTCTTGATCATGTTTCCATATATAAATTCTCTTATTGCTGCAAGAGGAATATGAGGAAAGACCAAATTGGACAGCAGGATATATATAGAAAAAGTAATTGGACAGCAGGATATATATAGAAAAAGTTTTCTCAGCTAATTTCCTTCTACTGCATGCATACACCTCTTTTCTTTGGGTACATAAGGAACATACTGCATGTTCCGAATACGAATGAAAGTTACTTTTCCTAACTTATATACATTAAGTAGCAGACCAAAATAATTAATTGAATAATTTTTACGGCTCAAGGATTGAATAACTAGGTTTCATTCAGCCATAATCGGAACATGCATAATTAATTAAGTGGCCTTCTCCGTATATATAGTCATTAATTGAGGAATAATTAACAGGAGTACTAAATAAATCGACTTATATAGATTTGTTACTTAGATTAAGTTTTAATGTTTCGTGTTAATTTCCACTCTAATAAATAAATAATCAAGGAACATCCTATCCAGAAATTAAAGTATAAAGCAACACACACTTGTAGGGGAAGAGGGTGCAGCTGGAGCTCAAGGAAAACGGAACGCTCATAATAGTCGTATGAACTGGGAGCCAAGCAAATTTAACAACCAAATCTTTGATAACTGATGAGTATGTACAAGACACTTGCGGCCTGACTAGTTAACTTCAATGCCCTTTCTATTGTAATCTAAACTTATTCCTTCCACAACCACAAACTGGGCTTTGCTAACAACTCCTGTTCAAACTGACAATTTTTCACATTAAACCAATTTTTTTTATAACAAACTACTGACCAGAATTTCCCAATAACCGTTCCACTGCAGCATGAACATTCCCTGCAGTGGCAACTAATGCTTGAATATTCTCACGAGTGTCGATGAAACCCATTTCTTGAAGCTGCGTCAACTGGGTGGCATATAGTTGTTCTGGAGGTACTGACATGAAGGTAACATTTGCTAATTAGTAAAACAACAAATACACTAAAAATGGCCAGGTAAAAAATTTCAGAATGCTATTGCTAACCATCAGATCTATTGGGAACAGCCAAGCTGCCAGCCCCAAGTCCACCAAACATGGTCATCAGTGCCTCCAACCCCATGTTGTTGACTGTTCCTGAAAATATACTAAGATTATGGAAATACTATCCATTTACCAAATTAAGTTTTATTTGATGGCCAAAAAAAAAAGTTTTATTTCACTTGTTGTCTCTCCCCACTTTTGTCAAATTGAAACAAGCAGAGTGAGCATAGAACTCCTACGAAAACCAGTAAGAGAGACAGAGGAACAACACTTCTCATTACAAAAAGCCCAATGATTTTGAATAAATGACTTCCATACCTGCACCTCCACCAGTCTGAGCAGGTTCCCTGCAAGAGGAGAAAATTTAGGGAAAAAAAAACAACGTAAGCAAAAATAGGGTGCCATTCAAATCCATGACTAATTTTGTTACTAATGAGCAAGGATAGCATTATTTTCAGAAACACTCATTTGTTAGCAGATTTTCTAAACTAAAACAATGAGTCTCCATCAGCTTTGGTAATCATTTCACTTTCATTCTCTAGCATATTCCTTTTCCAGTTCCAGGACTCCAATACTTATTATTTAGTAGCTTCAATTTTAAGTATATAAATTCAAAACACTACAAGGAAAAACTAAATAAATACTTGGGAGAAATGATATTGATATCCTGTTTAGTGTTTATACTGTGGTCTCAGAATATTGCATCTTCTAAATAATTTCATCTCAATTATTTTCCTTTCGAATCTAAAGAACAAACAACCTACATGGAGTTGAGGGATATGAAATATGAAGTATTCAGCAGAAAATTAATTCAAAAGGAAATTAGGGCTTACTGGGTAGATTGTGGCCGACTAAGAACTGAAAGGAGAGACTGCTGCAAAGTGAGTAGTTGCTGCGACATAAAAATGTAGAATGGCAACATATGTCAACCTTCCTTGTCCAAACATTTATACTAACTGAACCAACATCATTCTATTCAAGTGGAAAAGGTAATTATGGTCACATAGAAGAAGCAAATCAGATTGCTTAAAAAATCAGTTTATGTGAGGCCGACTTATTAAGTCAACTATTAACTTGCATGCAGAAGAACTTGTTGGCAGATGGAAGCATGATTCTTTATATTTTCATACATGTGATAGAGTGTTAAAACTGCAGACTGGACGCATTACCTGCATTGTCTCAGGAGAAGTCAATTGACGAAGAAGTTCAGGGTTTTGCATCATTTCTCTTAGTTGAGAATTAGAATCAAGCATGCTTTGAAGTTGAGGATCAAGGCCAAGAACCTGGACGATTGCAATGTCAGAAAACAACAAACTTTACCCCAGGGCTCTAATCATAGAAAAATACAAGATAAAACTAAAACCTGGTTCATATATTGAGGGTTGGACAGGAGGCTCTGCATCATCTGTGATATAGCTGGATTTTGCATCAACTGATTTAGTAAATTACTATCCTGCATAGCACCAAGCATGCCTTCAAACTCTGGGAGACCAAGACCACCTAATCCAGCAGGTGCCTGAGGCCTAGCATCAGCACTAGGATTTGACCTTGTTGTGTTAGTTTGGGCACCTCCAGCTGCCAGATTTTAATTCAATCAATAGTTTATGGATAATAGTTCTAAGTCATTTTCTCAAACCGGGAACCATAACTCATAAAACATCGGCAGAAAGGAAATTGGCATAACTAAAAACACATATATACTTTGAGAATAAAACACTGTGAAGAATGGTTTCAGATAGAGAAGGCAAGAAGTTGTAAGAAAGTAAGAGCTTACTGGCAGCAGAAGACCAAGGGTTTGGTAGTGGATTAGTATTAGGTGCAGGAGAACTGCTAGTAGTTCCAGAAGCGGGGGTGGACTGGTTGGCCGATCCATCTCTGGCTTGATTTCCTCCTTGAGTTCTCAGGAGGGCTGCAAATGGGTTTGAGCTATCATTTCCAGTATTCCCAGCCATTGTGGTCGCATTCAGAAAAGGCTCTTGAACAGTTTCATACATCCGGCGAAGCATGTTGAATCCTTCAGGTGATGATTCAATGTTGCTCATAGCTCTGTCCGTATTCCGCATCATTTCACGCATGAGCTCTGGATTTCTTGCAGCTTCAAGTGTTTGTCGGAGAGTATTTGGATCATTAAGTATGTGTGCAAGTTCAGGATTTCGGTCAATGATTTCTCGCATTTGAGGATTGTTCATGATAAAGTTTTGCATGATCTCAGGGTTATTCATTAAACTCTGAACAGCAGGCATGTTCATTATATCTCTCATGATGTTGGGGTTCTGAGTCAATTGCTGTTGCACTTGTTCAAAATCTGGAAGCCCAGATCCAAATAGGCCAGCATTGCCACCGAAGCCCCCGAGACCAAGTCCAGGAAACAGTGAAGCTCCTAGACCAGCCCCTCCTAGTGCCCCAGCTTCATCTGAACCAACTGTCCTTGTATTTGTTTGAGTGGTGTTTGGTGCCCCAGGACCGGTCAATCCAGCTGCATTGGTTGCATTGGTTGTTGCTGGGGATGGTGATGGTGATGGTGCAAAACCACGGACCAAGTGGACAGTGTGATCTGCCTCCAAACCTGAAATGTGGAATTAAGTGTACAATCAGATTTTATAAAGGAATAACTGGTGGAAGTAACATCTTGGAAGCCTTGTCAATTACACTCTCAAACCTTTGTGAGCCAATAATAACAAGTAAGAACCAATAACTGTACCTACATTGGAGGTTTGGTCAAGAGGCCAAGAAACCCGGCCAAAGAGGGAACCTAAGTCAGTAGGGATTATTCAACGCGAACTATGAGAAAACTTTCGAGAGAATTATTAACTCGAGAGCGTTCAATTCATCAAATCAGAATACAGAGCTAAAACGCTTCTGCTTTATCAGTATAAGGGGATCAGCAATGAATCAAGTAAGCCTAGCCATTTATTCAACCAATTACATGAATAATCCAAAAAGCGGGTGGAGTTTTAGGCTCCCACTAAAAGAAGTGAAGTGTTAATAAACAATAAACTGTAATTAAGGAAAGAAATGAATGGAATATATAGATAAGAAAAAGGGGGAAATAAGTGATATATATATACCGTAGCTTGAAAGGGTTTGATCGTCCTTTAAGATGCGGCCTTTGTAAATCAGACGCTGTTGGTTGGCGGGGATATCGCAATTGCGCGCGAGAAGTTCCTTGAAGGAATGAACGGTGGAATCCAGGTTGATCTGAACGGAGAACTTGGAGCCGTTGGAGCATCTGATGTTGACGGTGACTCCATCACCGCTTTGGGTGACCTCTTCCGTAGCAGCAGAAGCAGCGTTATCAGTATCACCTCCTCCCATAGTGTCCCTTAAAACGCCACCGGGCCCAACCCCCAACTTGGGAGGACCTTCCTTCCACACCCTCTAATCGAACAACCAAAAAAAAAAAAGGCAAAAAAATTTCTGATCGATCGAACAAGTATATGTATGGAAACCCTAAACCCTGGAAATTTAAAGGAAGAAATTGGAGCAGAAATTGTTGTTTTGTTGAATTGAGAGAAGGAGAGAGAAAGAGAAGTTGGCAGAGGAAGTAGCAATTTATTATTTAGAAATAAATAAATAATAAATCTTAAAAGAAAAAAACAAAGAAACGAAGAACTGGGCTGGGGTTCTTTTCTTAATCTGCTCCACTGTTGCAGGCCTTGGCCTTATTGCCTTATTATTATTTCCAACCCAGTCCATGTGGCCTGCATTATGCTTAGCCCAACGATTCTGAAATCAATAAATCTCAGGCCTTTTTATTGTTGTTCAAAAATAAATCTCAGGCCATTAGTTTTGTAAATTAGAAGACCCTTGAAAACTTATTAAGAAACGGGGGATCCCTTCTGCTCCGCTGCGCTGCTTAGGTCGAGGTCGAATGACAGAAAGAGAAAGAGGCAAAGGCAGATGACGCGGCGCGCCATGTTTCTGAGCTATACATTTACATGGCGATTTTTATGAGAAGCAAACGTTCCCTTTTCTCTCGTCTCTCTTGCTTAACTCGCCTTCAGGTCTCTCCATTGCTTTTCTTGTTTTAAGGCAGTCCTCCAACTCAATCTTACCAAGTATTTACAAAATCATTTGTTTCTGTTTAGAGATGCAAACACACATTGGGTGAAAGTGGTTCCCAAGCTCCAGTACATCCTCAAATGGCTCCAGCTCCCAATCCCGCTCTTTATTCAAGTTCAAGTATTACTCTTTATCACAAGTATAATTTCTTTTTTCTTTTTAGTCGTCATCTCAGAATTTAACTTTGAATCCCTTTTATAATGCTGTAGTTGACACCTCCAAATGGAAGAAGATTCAAGCAAGCAATTTGGGGATAACTCGTTCTATGATTTCTGTTCCCTCCTGGATTGTATTGAACACTCTCCACAAAGGAGGTAAATTTACCCTTCCTATCTCCAAAGCCTACTTAATGGAGGCTTTCACGCTTAAAACTCAATTGGATCCTGCACTCGCATTTTTTTTTAAAATCAAAGTTTAAAACTTGATTTTGTCTGCAAGGTTTTGAGGCATACTTAGTTGGCGGCTGTGTTAGAGATTTACTGCTAAGAAGAATACCTAAAGATTTTGACGTGATTACCACTGCTACTCTTAAAGAGGTTTGGTCACAATATTTTTGTTTTTCTTCTCATTCCCTAATATTTATCCTGAATTTCTATGAGAACGTGGATTGACATACTATCTTTTCTACTGCTTTTATAATATCCGGTTACAGATTAAGAAGAAATTTCATCGTGCACAGATTGTTGGAAAGCGATTTCCAATATGCATGGTGCATATAAAGGATTCTGTAATTGAGGTCAGCTGTACTAAGTACTATTAGAAACTTTTAATGTTTCTTCAGTTGAGTTACAACTTACAACGTCCTCAACTGTCTGGACAAGTTTCTTAATGTGTGATCTTGAATTTGCATGTCCTAATAGGTTTCAAGTTTTGAGACAGTTGCAAAACATGATGAACACAAAGAAAAAGCTTCATCACCTTTAATCCCAAATGGATGTGATGAAAAAGACATAATCCGCTGGAGAAATAGCTTGAATCGGGACTTCACTATTAATAGGTAAATGGCCTATATTTGCTTCCATGAAAAATTTTATTTTAATCCACACATTACTGCTAGCTTGTCAAGGATCTCCCTCCCCCATCTTTCTGCACAATGGAATTGTAGGGTGTTTTTTTTAAAAAAAAAAAAAAATCCCAGATAATTGAGGTTGACTTTAAAGCCATCTAAGCCATATGGATTTTATTTGTAATTTTGCAGCTTATTTTTTGACCCAATTAAATCTAAAATCTATGATTACAACAATGGAATGTCAGACCTGAAGTCATTAAAGGTGATGCCCCACATCTGTTGATAAAAATTATATATAATTCATAGCCTGAACTCACCTTTCCTCTTTGCCTGCTTTGTTTGGTGATTTTGGCTCAGCTACGGACATTAATCACTCCTCATCTGTCATTTCAAGAGGACTGTGGTAGGTGATTCTAGCTTTCCTCTGTGCAATCTCTCATCTGATGATTGGATGAAATGGTGCTACATTATGAGACACTAGCGGTAAATCACATCAATCTTTCTTATGCAGCAAGAATTCTTCGGGGCTTAAGAATTGCAGCTCGTCTAGGCTTGTCATTTTCAAAGGATACTGAGAGTGCAATGCAAGATCTCGCCTCCTCCATTGAGGGTCTAGATAAGGTACTTCATAAATATTAGTCTACTATAATACTGCCCTGATAAATCTCTATTCTCTCACTATTTTCTTCATGTTTTCTTTGTGAGTCTTTTCTTGTCCCTTTTTTTACCTCTCAGATGTGCTTATGCGCATACCTCTTACCGGGTTCTTTCTTTTCCCATAGATATTTTGTTACCCACAAGGGCTAATATACAACCTTTTTCCTTTGGCATACTTCATGTTCTTTTTTGGAGTAAAGTTAAGATGATGTTATCAATAGCTTTTATGAGACTTACCTATTACAATGTTCTTCATTTATCCAGTTCAGATTAATGTTGGAAGTCAACTACATGTTGTCTTATGGATCTGCTGAGTCCTCCATATGCTTGCTCCACAGATTTAAACTGCTGAAAATATTACTTCCGTTTCAGGTTCAAACATGTTTAGTTCTGGTTGTACTTGTACACATTTATTCCTTGATTTTAGTCATTCAAAAGGTTACCTAAGATTTGTATGCTTCACAGGCAGAATACATTAAAAATCAGCGGAGATCTGGCCGGAATGTGATGATGCTGATGGTGAGCTTAGCTTCATAATGAAGACACTGGCTTTTTTCTGTTTTTAACTTTATTAATGAAGACACGCTTAACCTTATGCCCTTATCTATAGAATGGATAGCGTGTGTGGGTTTTGGTAGCTTGTGCATTAAAGTTGACTTTATCGAGCCTGTCTACCAACTTTTGGGACAATACAAAATGTTCAATTCTTAAAAGTATTCTGAATTCAAAGTAATAGGAGATTGGTTGATGCTCCGAGTATGTGTGTATTGATGATTGTATTGAAAGATAGTAAGTTTTATTTTCTTATACAGAGATAAAATGGAATGCTTTTCTGCTAACAATCTGGGAATAAATTTTTTACCTGCCAAACAAAGTTTGAAGTTATCTGATAGTAAATATATGCTCATCTGTTTTGGTATTCTTAAAATGAAAATCTAATATAGTTTGACATGATTTTGGGAAGTTCTTAAAGTGGTAATCCAGTCCATAATGAACCTGAGGATTCAATATGGGAAGTTCCAAAGCAGTGTGATGCTTTTCACTGGCTTTCATGTCTCTGAACTTTATAAGGTCTTTCAATATGAATATTTTTGCTTTGACAGTGTTACTTACTGAATCCGTCTTTTTCTTTTTGGCAGAAATTATTCTTCAATTTGGATAAGTTGGTTTCTTGTGATCGTCCTGCTGATCCCAGTCTATGGTGAGTTCTGTTGTTTTTCTCTTCTCAAGCATACTTTGATCCATCACACTAAGTGAAGGTTTAATTTGGACCTTGCGGTAAGACTTTATCTTTGTTATTATCATAATAACTTATTAAATCAAGGACTTGATGGATTGGTATCAAGGCAGTAGATTTACATATTATATATTTCACATTATTTGAGAGTTTTTGCTGATCATTTTTTTTTTCTGCATGAGACAGGGTTGCATTGTTGATGTTTCACCTGGCATTGGTAAAAAACCCTCAAGATGCTCTTGTGGTCTCAACGTTTGGTTCTGTCCTTCATCATGGAAAGTGGAAGGAAGGTGTTAAATTTGCAAGAGAACATACTAATGTAGAAGTTAAGTTTGCACCTGAAATCTCAGGGTTTTCTGAGAGTAAATCGGATGAAGACCTTGCCAAAGAAGTTGCCCAGTTTGCATCTCTGGTGCAAGATTCTGTATGTGCCTTAACTGAGACAAGCAGTTTAATTGAATCAACGTCCACATATCCATTTTCCAAATATTCTGGTTTGGTAAGTGCCTTTAAAATTGCATCTGGTCTTATTAAAAACTTTAGCATTTCCTATCAGGAATGTATGTTTCATTTTCCCCATGCCCAAGGTAAATTGACGTGCTTTCAGAGAACGCACCTCATCATGCCTTGATCAGATTTGCTTTGAATGGACATTGGTTTTGGTTTGTTACAATGATTTTGCATCTTTTCCAGGTATTTGTACCAAAGAGAATTGCAAAACACGCAGCTATATTTTTTGGCCTTATGGTAGATGATATTGAATCATTTGTAAATCAAAGACGGGGAAGGAGCTGTGAGATTAACTACCACTTGCTTGGGAAAGGGGATCCGTGTGAGACAAGATATGTGCTAGGGAAAATTATTTTAGAAACAATGATGGATGGTGTCCTTGGAGGAGGAACAGAAATAGCTAATGTTGAGAAAGAACTCTTGCAACCAGAGGCAAATGAGAAAATTTTGGAAAATAATCAACGTCCAATGAAGAAGGATAAAAGTCGTGCTCCTTCAATAGTGGACCCTGAAGCCAAGCAAGGGATACTGAAGAAGCCAATGATGGATGTTGTCCTTGGAGAAGGAACAAAGGTAGCCAATGGTGAGAAAGAAGTCTTTCAACCAAAGGCAAATGGGAGGGATTTGGCAAATAATCAACTTCCATTGAAGGAGGATAAAAAACGTGCACCTTCAATGGTGGTGGATCTTGAAGGCAAGCAAGGGATACTGAAGAAGCAAAAATTGGTTGACAGGAACCAAAACCTTTATGAAACCTTTGCTGCTAGAAAAAAGCAAGAAGTGGTTACCAAAGAGGAGGTCCAGACCTTGATTAAGAAGCAGCAGAAGTTATCTAAGACTGAAGGTGAGACAAATCTGAAGCAAAGAAACATGTCGGAAAAGGAGAAATCTCAGTTCCGGAATCAGGAAAAGAGCATGGTAAAGAAAGAGAGTCATAAGAATGATAAGGAAAAGAGAGGTAGGAAGCATAGTGAGGTAAGTAAGAAGGAAATAGAGGTAGTTGACAATGGTAATTTGAGGGAAGATGTGGCATTTAAGTGGCAAACGCTATTAAGGAAGGAAGGTGGCAAGGAAGAGGTGAAGGAGAAAACAGAGAAAGATGAAGGTGCAACAGTAGATAAGAAAGGTCGTCTACTTTCGAGTCTCTTCAAGTGACCAAAAGCAAAAGTTGTATGATTGATAAAATGGTAGAGGTAGATGAATTGATGAAGGCCATTGTGATTTCTTAACAAAATTTTGACATGTAGTTTAGTTTAGCGTCACAGCACAGGGTTGATAATGGTTAATTGAGCAATTAACATTATAACTCAAATGTCATGCGGAAATAATATTGTTTGTTTATTGTTGAGACAAGGTTGTTTTCTCTTTTCACCATGCTCTGCCTCTGTCTGTTAAATAATTGTAAAAATGTTTAGTATTTAGGTAGCTGATTAGTAGACTATAGTTGTAAATAAAATAATTCAAGTTTGGCGTGGGAGTGTGGCCCGAACGAGGAGTGATGAATGTGCGCGGTCCTGTTTCGTTTTTATTATGATGATGATGGATTGCTATGCTCCTCAATAGTCAATTCTAAGGCCCAATATTTGTATTTTTTACATTTGAACGTGAAATCATCGGTAAAGCTGTCTATTAAAAAAACCAGTGAAACGGAGTACTCACATATGCACAAAATTAGAATCAAAGAGTGTTTACAAAACTTAGGAACATTCAGTTAAGAAAAAGATTGCATGTGGACAGTATTATTTTATAAAGAATAATTTTTTAATAATATATATTATTATCCCTACCAAAATCAAAATCCCATAAGAAAAAAAAATTCCCATAAAAGGGCGGAAAGTGGGGGAGAGCGCAGCAGGAGAGCGTAAATTAAAAGAAAAGGCAAAGCAATTGTTTTTTTTTTTCTTTTGGTTTGTAGAGAGCAAAGCAAATAGCCAAATGCCCAAATCTTGAAGAAAGAAAGAGTTAAAAATTTGAAATCAGATGCGGCAGACCACATGACAACCTAGGTGACCGTTGTCATTTGTTAGGACAAACAAGGAAACAAGGGGAGAGTTTCTCCCATTCCCCCAATCATCATCTAACGGTCACTTTTTCATTAGCTAGATAGCCGTTGCTTTTGAAAAACCTTTTTCTCTCTCTCTCTCTATTTTCTTTCCTTTCAGACAAACCCCTTTCTCTCTCTCTCTCTACTTATCCAATATTCATTCATTCTAATTCTATTTCTAGATTTCTACCTGTATTTGTAGTTACTTCTTTAAATGCTCTTTCTTTTACCAATTTAAGAGCTACCCTTCTGTACCTCCTCCCTTTGATTTCCTTCTTCTTCTTTAGGGGTTCTTTCACAGATCAGATAATATATCAAACTAATGGATTATATATCTGATGAGAACAATCCTAATATTACCAAACCCACCCATTTTCAAGGTAAATATATAATATCTCTCTTCTTCTTCTTCTTCTTCTTCTTCTTTCTTGGGTATCTTTCTTTTTTCTTGGGTATTTAATTTTAAATTTCTAACACTGGCCTGCTTTCTTTCTTTTACTAAACTAGACGCTGGAGGTGCAGTTATGGGTGCCAAAAAATTTGGTCACAACAGAAGAGCTCTAGGTGTGATTAATCAGAATCTAGTAGGCGCTAAAGCTTACCCTTGCGTTGTTAACAAGAGAGCCTTGTCACAGTAATACTCCTCTGACTCTCCTTCTATTTGCTTCTTTCTCATCTTCTCCTTTTAAAATAATATATATACTAACTTGAACCATATTTGTTTTTCTCTTCACAGAAGATCAAATGAAAATCTGGAAAATAACCTGCTTGATCGACCTATTACCAGGTTTCCTTTTAATCTATGTTTCCCTTTTGCTTTTCACTTGCTTGCTTAAATTGCCTAATGACCAATAAGTAAAGTTACAAAAGAGAAGAGAATTTTAAACTTCAAATCTTAGATCTTAGATCTAACTTTTCTTTAACACAATTGCGAATTGTCCCAGTTACACTATATAAGTCTATAACCTTAAAATTCCAAGTTGGAATTCATGTTTTTCAAATCAAGAAACTCAACATGACTTGTTGGCTGCTTCTATATGCATCTCAAAGTTATCTTCAAATCATTTTTAATTGCCTCATTTTGAAATGCTAAAATTCAGGAAGTTTGCTGCCCAAATTTCAACTAGTCAACGGCATTGTCCCGAGGTACCACTCAAATCCATTTCTCTTTACTTTAGCATATAATATAAGTAACATGGTTGAGTTCCTACTTCCTATTATTAGTCCCACACCACACCACTATATATAAGAGAAATACCAATATTGTGGTTCCTTGTTCGACAGGAAACCAAGAAGCTGAAACCATCAGTTCCAAGCTCAAATGAGTTTGGAGATTGTATTTTCGTAGATGTGGAGGAAAACAAGTCAGACAATCCAGATCCAGTACCCATGTTCCTAGAAGAAACAGAAAACAGCAGGCTGAGTGAAGCTGATGAGATGGTATTGGTAAGGATTCCTCTCTCTTTTCTTTACACTTAAAGTTGCATTCTAGCTACTAGTCATTGTGATCACTTCACCAATTGCATTAAACTGGGTTTGGTCAAACTTGTATAGGAGGAAGTCGAAATGGAGGACATAGTTGAAGACCCAATTTTTGATATCGATGGCTGTGATGCAAAGAATCCATTGGCAGTTGTTGACTATGTTGAGGATTTATATGCCTATTATAGAAAGATGGAGGTAACTGCAACTTTCTTCTTGCATATATTCACTTAATAACGAAATTTGACCTTCAATTTCACTTCATTGCTCAACACAAGTTTTGAATTTTAATCACCTGAATTAATATGACTAAAAATATCTCATCTCACTTTATGCAGAGTTTTGGCTGTGTTTCACCAAGCTACATGGCACAGCAGTCTGACATCAATGAGAAGATGAGGGCTATACTGATAGACTGGCTTATTGAGGTATGTATATATAAAAATGTCCCTTTCTGAACCAATGTCTTGTTCTGGTTCTGACTTGAATTACAGTTATGAATGGTGTTTAAAATCATCAACTCTATTGGCTTGTGCAAATAAACAGGTGCACGACAAATTCGATCTCATGGGCGAGACATTATTTCTTACTGTTAATCTGATAGACAGATTTTTGTCCCATCAAACAGTGATGAGAAAGAAGCTTCAGTTGGTTGGACTAGTTGCTATGCTCTTAGCATGCAAGTACGAGGAGGTTTCTGTTCCTGTTGTAGGAGATCTGATCCTTATATCAGATAAAGCTTACTCCAGAAAAGAAGTTCTTGAAATGGTATTTATATTTATAATATATACACCTTTCTGCCATGATAAATGATGTTATGTTGAACTTGAGGGAGCATTAAACATTCCCCTTTTCCACATTCTCTGCAGGAGAAATTGATGCTTAACACATTGCAATTTAATATGTCATTTCCAACACCATATGTTTTCATGAGGAGGTTCCTCAAGGCTGCTCAGTCGGACAAGAAGGTCAGTCAGAACAACAACTCTTGAATCTTGATCAAGATATTAGATATATCTAGTATTTTTCAAGGAAAAAAAACTGATAGTAATTTTTTAATGGACTTGAAAAGCAGCTTGAGCTTCTATCCTTCTTCTTGATTGAGCTTGCCCTAGTGGAGTATGAGATGCTCAAGTTCCAACCATCACTATTAGCAGCTGCTGCTATCTACACTGCTCAATCCAGTCTTTATGGGTTCAAGCAATGGAGTAAGACATGCGAGTGGCATAGCAACTACTCAGAAGCTGAGCTATTGTGAGTTTTTCCAGTCCTTGGGGATTTCATAAAAATAAAAATGATTGATGAATGAATTGTACTGATATATGTTGTTTGTTGCAGAGAATGTTCAAGACTGATGGTTGGTTTCCATGAGAAGGCAGCAACAGGAAAGCTAACAGGGGTACATAGAAAGTACTGCACATCCAAATTTGGTTACACGGCAAAATGTGAACCTGCAAAATTTCTATTACAGACCCAAGCATAGAAACACAACATGTGTATAGCAGCTACTGACTATACCTTAAAACTTCCTTGATTGAATGAAGGAGAATAGAGGAGAGAAGGGCAACCAATAATGGAGGAGCAACTTTGGGTTGCACTTGCACTTATTAGGAATTGTGAAGTTCAAGTTTGAAAACTCTTAGGTTAAGGTTGCAACCTGGGCACTTTGACACATACAACAGTCATGGTTGTCGGTTGATTTCTGTGTATGTTCACATTGAACATACTTGTTTAGTTTTTCTCACTCTAATTTTCTATATTTCCTGATACAATAATTTGACATTGATGATTGATGATACAATAACATTCTTTTCCCAAGCTATTGTGGAGGAATCTTCCACGTCTCTTCCCTTCTGGTAAAAACTTTTCTTCTTTTTGGTTTGCTTTAGGTGTACTGTATGGTTTCCAATTCAATTGAAAATATTAAATTCTACCACTATATATCACGAATATTCTTTCTTTGTTGCCTTTTATTTTGAGTCAAATAAAGTGTAGTAGACACTACTTAGTTTTTAAATTTTGTCCCATCGAAATGGGATTATTTAATCACATATTGTAAGACTAAAGTCCTCACTTTACAGTTTTGTTACATTATCCCCCACTCTCTTCCTCGCCACTTGAGAAGAAGAAGAAAAAAGAGTAACAAGCTCCCCCATTTTTGCTTTGGCTGCACACAGAAAATCACTTAATTGAACTTTGGTTTTAGCAGGATACAGTACTGAGACGGTCAAAATCCACGTCATTTTTATAGAATTATTTTATTATAAAATTAAACATAAAAAAATAACGATACAAAATGGGGAGGATTTCGAGTTCGAGTGGCCTAAAAACGACGTCGCTGCATCTGTCCACTTCTCTCACCAACCCAAAAGACACAAGGCAACAGCCACAGGCCAACAGCCGCTGGAACAGGTTATATTGGAAGTGAGAGAGAAATATCAAAGGAGCACTTGCTTTATAAACACTTCCCACTTGGATTCAGATCTTTCGACAAAAACCTTTTTGCTTTCTTTCTCTCTGATAAGCAGCCATGGCAGCAACAGCCTCAACCACGCCTCATTCCCTTCTCCTCCAAAAGTCCCCTCAAAACCATGCCTTCCTCAAGCTCAAGCCCAACTCCACCACCCTCCCTCTCCCCCCTGCCAAACGCTTCTCAATCTCATGTTCCGCAACGCTCCCAATCCAAGATCGCCCCTCCCTCCAAACCCAATCTCAAGATCGGGTCTTCAACTTCGCCGCCGGCCCCGCCACCTTGCCCGAGAACGTCCTTCTCAAGGCCCAGTCCGACCTTTACATCTGGCGCGACTCCGGCATGAGCGTCATGGAAATGAGCCACCGTGGCAAACATTTCCGTTCTATAATCGAAAAAGCCGAGGCTGATCTCCGTGCTCTGCTCAACATCCCCGAAGACTACGCCGTTCTGTTCCTCCAAGGTGGGGCAACCACCCAGTTCGCTGCCATCCCTTTGAATCTCTGTCAGCCCGATGACACCGTCGATTATCTGGTTACTGGGTCGTGGGGAGACAAGGCTTTCAAGGAAGCCCAGAAGTATTGCAAGCCCAAAGTCATATGGTCTGGCAAATCAGAGAATTACATCAGGGTCCCCTCATTTGATGGCGTAGAGCAAAGCCCAAACGCCAAGTATTTACACATTTGCGCGAACGAGACCATCTATGGAGTTGAGTTCAAGGATTATCCAGTGCCCCGCAATCCAAATGGGGTGCTTGTAGCTGACATGTCATCCAATTTCTGTTCCAAGCCCGTGGATGTAACCAAGTTCGGGCTGATATATGCTGGGGCACAGAAGAATGTGGGGCCATCTGGGGTTTGCATTGTGATAGTGAAGAAGGAGCTGATAGGAAACGCACAGCCGATTACACCAGTGATGCTTGATTACAAGATCCACGCTGACAACAACTCTCTGTATAACACACCGCCAGCGTTTGGGATTTACATGTGCGGGTTGGTGTTCGATGATCTTCTCAAGCAGGGAGGATTGCACGAGGTTGAGAAGAAGAACATCAAGAAAGCTTCTTTACTGTACAATGCCATCGACGAAAGCAAGGGATTTTACAGGTGCCCTGTTGAGAAATCAGTAAGGTCGCTGATGAATGTTCCGTTTACATTGGAAAAGTCAGAGTTGGAGGCTGACTTCTTGAAGGAAGCTGCCAAGGAGAAACTGCTGGAACTCAAGGGTCATAGGTCGGTGGGAGGCATGCGAGCTTCTATCTACAATGCAATGCCTTTGGCTGGAATTGAAAAGTTGGTTGCTTTCATGAAGGATTTCCAGGCAAGGCATGCTTGATTCTTGCATGCCTTCCATTCACCATTTTCTCTTCTCATGTTTGTCTTTCTCTTTTATTTTATCATCATTGCTTGGGTTTTATCTTGTGTCTAGGTCTAAGTACTACATACTGCAAGCTATTGTTCGGGAAAATGCTAAATTTCCAAAAAATGAAGGGGAGATTTAGCAAAGATTTTTGTACTAGATTCACATGTTTGTCTTATTTCCTATTTTCAATCTCTAAAAGTTGTTAGTTGCACAATGTTAAATAATAATCTTTAATAAAATAAAATAAGCTCTTATTTTTGTCTCTTTTTGCCAACACAATTAGTAATTGACTGCTATTTTGGCGTGTTTATTACCACTAACCTAATTACAATGCCTCGACCAAAAGTTAACCTCAGAGGGAAGGGACCTTGGGGATCTAGGCTTAACAATAACAAAAATCTGCCTCACCTCTATTGACGAACCTGTATAATTTGATGGGTATCACCAAGTTACATACAAATGAATGTCAATGCTATGTATATTTCTTTATTTTTAGTTCTTTCGACATGGTTTTACTTTACATCAAATGACAAATGGCAAAAATCGATAAGAAAAAATTGAAAAAGAAAATGTTTTGCAGGCACTCAGGCTTTGCTAATTAATGGAGCCGAGACAAGTCGCTTTGACATTGGCTGTATGTATACCATTCTCCCTCATGCATAACGTAACTGAGCTTTACAACTAAACCATTACGAAGATAATGACCTAATGAATGTTACAAAAAGAATTACAATATTTTACCCAACCCATGGGTCATGGCTACGCTGTTGGGTATCCACAGGCAGACACTTACAGTGGCTGAAGCTGGAAAGCTGATATCAAAGATTTTCTAATCTCAAAGAAGAATTCTATTTTACGAAAATGAAAATCTTGAGAAGAGAGAGAGGGTTGACCCTGAAGCTTCATTTGCTGGGCTTGATGGAACATCGGTAGAGTTGCTGCGGTAGGCTTGATGACACTTCTGCATCTGCATTTGCATATACAAAACAAAGGCCAATGAGGCCATAAATCATGAGATTCTTCAGTGGTCCAAGTACTCATATATTATTTCATCTACCTAAGAGGATTCAACAATGCGACATTACATGTATGTTAATGTAGGTAGGAACATTTGTTTAATATCTGGGAGTGTATGTATAACATTGAAAAGAAAATCACCTCTTCTGGACTGAATTGTAGAAGCATTCCAACAACAGGTAGCAGAGCTTCCACCTCACCTATTCAAATATCCCAAATAATTGTGTGCATTATTGCTTGATTCTTGAAGAGTATTATTAAGCAGGGAAATTAACATAACTTGTGCTCCTGTGGTTCCAAAAGTTACATACCTGTTTCAAGAAGCTTTAGAATAACATTTTTCAGATATGTCATATCAACACCTTCCCTCCTTTTTGATCTTTCCATGTTGCGGAGTTCCTCCTTAAGCATAGCTTCCTACATTTGTGATGCATAAAAATGAATATGGCAACAGGAGCTAGCAATTAACAAACTATCATGGCACAAATAATCCAAAATAACTTTATGAGGAGAGCATGGCATATTCTTGGTTGTAGAAACAAAATCACAAAATCAAGAAATTTTCAGTTTCATGTGACACAAGAATATCTATCTCATATCATGTAAATTCACTTTTTGCCTCATACAGACCTAGCTTTTGTATAATCCCAACATCACCAAGCTCCACTATGAGGATTGATCAGAGTTACAACACATAAGAAGACATTTTATCTACACTTCTCATACCTGTTGACTGTGAAGGCGATTTTCACGTTCAAGCTCCTCAATTTCTTCCTGCATCAAGGCAAGCAACCATCAAGAAACCAAAATGTAGAAAACTAATTAAATAAAATGGATTTTACAAACCTGAAGGGCTAAAATGTGCCGCTGTGATTGTGCCAGCTCTTCCTCCCTCTGAGCCTGCTGCCTTGCCAAAAGCTAAATTTAGAAGACAAGATGCAAGGTCATTGGCTTACATTCAAAGATGTTAAAAATACATTTTTAACTAACATAAGTTCCAAAGTGACAAACCCACTCCATCCCGGGGGAGGAGGGAAGAGAAAGAAAGAGATTGAAAGGTACCAGAATCTGCTGTTCTGCTGCAGAGGTGCTTAAATTTGGAGCATCTTGTTTTTGTGTGGCTGATAAGACCAGTTGAGCCCAAGTACAAAAATGATTAAACTCTGGAAAAATAATCTAATATTCTATTTGAAGTACAATGAAGGTGGTATCAGAGACATTGATCATACCTGTGCTGTACTTCTCAGCGTGATCAGCCTGGAAGTTTGACCACATTTACATCCCAAAAATTAGCTCAATGGACAAAATGTCTTTCAGAGGTTTTAAGGTTTGAGGTAAACATGTAAAAATACATAAAGGAGAAGGAGAAACATACCTGTCGTCTCGATTCCAAAGACCGTTGAAGATTCTGGTTGTCATCCAAAAGTCTAGAAATTTCTTTATCCTTCTCCTCAATCATTCTATCAGCAAGATCACGGAATGATGCATGCTCCTCCTGCAAGTAAAGTATCAAATCAATAGAAGTTGCTTGGGATCATATGAGTCCAAGGAGGATTAAAAATGCTGGATACCTTCAACCGCTTATACCGTTGTTTTGTTTCATCTAGTTCTTTTTGTATATCTTCACTAGATGATGCTTCGTTCTGAGCAGCAAGTGCTTCACATCTTACTGCAAATCAGACATGTTAATATGACTTTATTCTAAGTAAAAAAACATAACCTAGGAGAAAGAAAAAGACAGAAAACTGCAAAGCATGGAGACATTACATCGCCAAGTTTCTTCCAAATTTTTAAGGTCGACTTCCCATGCAGCTTTCTCTGATTGATGGCGAGCTTTAGCAGAACCAAGATTCATCTCCAGACTCTTGATCTGCTGCTTGGCGTTGTCAAGTGCTGCATCTCTAATATAAAAGCAGAGTGAAAACTTCAGTGAGAAAATCAGAACATAAAAGGTGAATGAATACAGCATTTTGATTTCTACAAGTTAAAATTCAACAACACTACTTTTTGCATAATGCATCCTCTCTTTTTGAAAGTTCAGTACAAATTGCCATCTCATCATGGATCTTAACTTATAATGCTACCTTTCAGCAAGTTCTTTGCCATGATTACTTAAAACATCCTGAAGATCTTGACGGGCCCTATCCCTTTCTGCAGATACCAATGAAAGTTCACTTTCTGCCTCCTGCAGCAACCAAAAGATATGGTTTTACTGTTTATCTTGTCAGGAAAAAAATGTCAATAGCAAAGTTTCCATTATCATATATTATAATTCTTACTTTTAGTGCTTCTTCAAGTTCTTTTATTTGTTCAGAGTCTTTAGCTGCTGCAAGCTCTGCATCCTTTTTCTGGAGAAGCGCATGTGCACGGATTTTATAAGACGAAAATTCTTTTTCAAGGCGGCTAATCTGCAATATCAGAAGAAATTATCAGGGCTCGCTCTCTGCCGCATAATAACCTCAAATATTAAATTTTCATCCTTAAACATTGTTTAACATCTTTATCCGATCATGCATAACCGGAAAAAATTATCGAACAAGTGAGTCACATTTGCAAATATAAATATAATACCTCTTCTTTTGCAGCTGCCAGCTCAGCCTCTCTAGTGCTTAGCATCTGGGTCTGCACAGATGCCTCTAGTTCCAGCTGACCTATCCAACAAGAAAATTGGATTTTCATTTTCTTTTACAAAAGTAACAAATTTAAAGTTTTAAATGTTCTCCGTGATATGGTATATACTTCTCATTTTAGCAGCTTCAATTTCAGCACGAATGCAATTACTTTCAGCAATTTCTAGTTTTGCTTTGAACCCCTGAGAGGCAGCTTCCCAGCTTTGCTTTTCCTTCTCCTGAACACATTGCAAGGTTTATTTCGTGATAACAAAAAAAACATGTTAATCCACTATATTCATGAATAATGACAATATCATTCTCATTAACAGCATTTAATTATTCCAAGAGTTTGGATCATACATGCTCATGTTTGAGGTGTGCAAGCTCTCCTTTAATAGATTCTACAGCAGCTCTTAATCGTGCAGCTTCACCAGTAGAAGCCGCATCCATTTCAGCAATCTTAGACTCTTTCTCTGCCAAGAGAACCTACGAAAATACATTCCACACTATGCTAAGTCTATAGAAGCAAAGAAGTGGTGTACAGAAAGCGAACAAACCAAACCCCCCCCCCCCCCCCCCCCCCCACCCAAAGTTAATCTGAAGGACTTAAACAATGTATTCAATCTCCACCTATGGGCAAAAATAAGCTTATATTTCAACTTAAACAGAGATGACAAATCTCACCCGCAGAGAAGAAATTGTTTCAGTGGCTTTTGTTCTATCTGATACAGCATCAGCAAGTTGTGCTTCCAAATCCTCTATATTCTGATGAAGAGAGATAGGCATCAGAGAAACTAAAGCACTTTCTTGCAAGGTAGACCAGAAAAAATAGAAAACTCTTAGCATTATCACCAAAATTTACCTTCTGATGTTTAGCAGCTAGCTCAGCCAATGCAGCTTGCTTTTTTTCGTCTGCAAGTTGTAGTAATCCTCGCAAGTCTTCCAGCATCTAAAGATGTGGGCATATATCAGAAAAATTCTATCAAGAATCTCAATGATAAAATACACTAGGAAAAAGCAGCAAAAGATAAATCAATTTGTAGAAAAAGATGTTATTGTAACTCTGCTTATTGTCAAAGGACCAAATTTGGAGTCACCAAAAACTGAGCACTTGATCTTCAAATCAATAACACAATAGATCTAATACATGCTTGAAACCTTCATCAGGAGACAAATGCAAAAAGAAGTAGAGGTTTAATTGTTTACCAATAAGCATACTGATAGACACAATTCATATCTCAAAACAGAATAATACAGAACCAAAAAACATAAAATGGAGTAAATCATAAAGAGAAAATCAGCTTCCTTGAGCATGCACACAAGTCTACACTACCTGTTCTTTCTCTAAAAGTGACTGCTGCAATGCCTCAAGTGCATCTTCTTTTGGTTGCATTGAACGGCGCAATTCCTCAATGTTATCTCGAAGCCTGGAGGTTAACGGCATCACAATTGCAAAAGGAATAAGGAACTCAACATGAGACATTGAGATTCATAGTACAGGGTAAATGTATTTTTTTTGTTGAACTTCATAGCAGTTTCAATAATGATTTTACTTATTGTTTGCACTTCTTAATTGCTGTCTCTCTGTATCCATTGCTTTCAATGCTTCATTTGCTTGTTGCCGAGTGCGCTCAAGCTCTTGCTGCAGCTCTGACTGTTGTGATGATGCTCGCTCGGCTGTCATGTTAACTTCACGAAGCCTGGCCTCAAGGTCATCTTTTTCCTGAAAATAACAATCTCCAAGCAACAATTTAACTTAGTAACCATGCAAACATTAAATCTTCCATATATTATCTTTCCTGATAAGAATTTAAAAACATGATAAAGCAAACAATGAAACCGAATGTTTCAAAAATCAAGAGTGACAGATGTGTTTTTGTCCTAATCCTCTATTGATCACATTGACCCATTGAAATTTAGTAGAAACACAATATACGAGAAACTCCTCATCATCAATGAGATAATATACTACATAGTTGAAATTGAAAAGGCCATATGACTGACATAATATTTTTTTCAACCAAAAGAAATATGTTCTACTTAACCCTGATCATGGTACAACAAAGGAAATTTGCTATAGAACAAAAAAGTATCAAGCTTAGGTTAAAAGGATGAAGGGACAAGATTCACCTTCTGAACCTCTTGAATCCTCTGTTTTGCACGCTTGTGAAGCCGGTTAAATTTTGAGTCAAGCTCAGAGTACTTCTCTTCACGCTCTTTTATTTCTTGATCCAACTTTTGTTGAGCTACACCATGATCAATGGCAAATACTCAGTCAAAACATAATTTTCAGAACCAAGATGTGCATCTCACACTAAAAATAGACTCTTTCTTCTCTTGTTGGACTGATAATCTTTTAAAGCAAACAAGTTGTCAAGCCTGTAGCTGAGCAGGCAAAGGACCAAATTTCCAGAGCAATTTAATTAATATTCTATCTTGTAACTTAAGTAAGAAGAGGGGCAAGTTTAAGGCATTGTTTAATCCAACCTTCAGCAAGCTTGCCAGAGAGTTGTTGAGCTTTGGCATCTGCTTCTGAGTAGACTTCTCGAAGATGCTGTAAAGCCTGCTCTGCTGCAAGTCTTGTTTGTTTTTCTTCATTAAGTTCTCTAGTCAAAGATTCTATCCTTTCATGTAGGTCTTTTACGTCTGGTGATACATCAGTTTCCTCTCCATTTGCTCTAGTTTGTTGAGAAGGAGCATCATGTTCTAATTGGAAACTTTTGAAGCTCTCCAGCTGAGACTTTAGGAATTCATTCTCAATTTTGAGTTCAGTAACAGTTTGTAAGAGTTGATCATGATTGTCATCTGAACTCAAGTTGGCATCAATTACACCATTTTCCTTGGACAGAGTTCCATTTGATTCAGGCAATTGTTTCGCAGGATTCAAAGACTCATCTACCTGAGTTTCCGGCAATTGAGTAACCTCACCTCCGTCCCCAGACATTATCACACTCTATGTAACAATAGCACCACTAACCTCAGCTGCAATCCAAAGATAAGATTATGAATGAAACATTAACCTCCAAATCTATTAGCCATAAAGCTAGCAAATCAAAGAGCTAATTTTAGCAGCAGATAGTGGGTGCGGGCTATGAGAAGCAGAACGTGTATAATAATAGAAGGACAATAGCTATTCTCAAGTGATGCTATCAGCTGCAAGCTCTATGATCAAAATGAAAGATGAGAACTAAATCTCGGTCTCGCCAAGTATCTAAAGTTAGGAAAATCATGCAAGAAGAAGAAAACATAAATGCAAATCAAAGCATCAATTATATAGCATTTAGGGGTCGAATTGTGGTTAGGGAAGTCAGGAAATTACAAATTGAGTAGTGATATATTCATTAAAAAGGCATGCATCAGATCCGAATTCGAAAACAATTACGGAATGAAGATTGAAGCAAAGAACCGGGAATTGATGTACCTTTGAATATGTGAAATGATAGAAGATGAGGGTGCAGGAGGTGGATCGATTCGATCCAATCAATGGTTTCTTTAAAAATGATTTGTTGATGAATGGGAGCAGAAGTTGAAGTTTTAATTTAGATTTAGATTGATTGAGGAGGGTGAAGATGGTAATGGAAGGAAACTGGGAAAAGATGGGATCTCAGAGTCACGGCAAAGGGCAGAACAGGAAACGTTGCCGTTTTCTATTGCCGCCCTGTACCTTGCCTTATTTTTTTGTAAAAAAAAAAAAAAATACTAAGCTGCTGCTGCTGCCTGTTTTCTATTTCCCTTTTCCCTTTTCCCTTTTGTTATTGTTTTCAACGTATTTTGGCCACAATTCGATTCTGATTGTTACAGAAAATAGAAAAAAAAGGAGAGGGTGTTTCAGTAATTATCATCAACATCACCCGTTTTCCCCGTTTTTGGGTTTATATTATACTTATAGTACTTTGTAAATTAATCTTCCGATTCAACGTCAAGTCTTTCTTACTGAAGTCTTTCAAGCCGTAATTTGATTTTTATTTTAGCCTACTTAAAAAACTCAACTCTGCAGACTGTTAAAACATTCATATACAAAAAAAAAAAAAAGAAGTGGGGAGTGGAGACTGGAGAAGGGAGAATTCCATTTATGTGCCCTCAATATTATAAAATGAATCCAACAAAAAAAGAAAGCGGAACCTTTTCATTTCATGCTTCCAAATCGTTTTTCTGAGTTAGTGAGTAGAGAGGCAGGCAGGAATCAGGATATCCTATCTCTCAAAACTGGAATTGGATGCCTATGCCTATGAGCAAGCCTTTGTGTTGGATAATGTAGCAATTAGTCCAACCGCTGCCACCATAACCAACTATACTACAATAATCTATTCTCTCTTATTATTGTCTTACATATATCTTTAATTCTTTATACTAGCACTAGAGTATTATAATATGTCCACATTATACAGTAGAAACTACAACCCTTCTCTTCAACCCTTCTCTTCTCCCCAATTGCAGGCAGGAAGGAACTGCATAGCTTTGGCCATGGATTGGACACACACCTCAATCACCATCATCCTTGTTTTCCTCATCCAATGCCTCTGCAAAATATCAAGGTTAAACTGATTTCGACTTTTGGGGAAAAAACAATGCTAAAACCAAACAATCATATACAAAGATGAACAAGGTTAGTAAAATAATACTTACTGTTGGATCTTCCCTCTCTGAAACTAACTGCTACATGTTTAAAAAATTCTTTGGTAGCATCTGCATGTGCATCATAACAAGCATCGCAGTCGGGTCAGACCAAGAAATGACAGCAACATCTCTTCTAGTAATCGTAACAAATCATGGAAATAATTTATTCTATGACCTATTTTTTCTAGTTTTGGCAGTAACAAAGTTGTCAATAAATCCTTTCTACATATTCCAAAGGAAACAATTCCCCTTTTTATCCGGATTCTGGAACATATAACCCAGGCATGATGGTACAAAAAATTATAGCTAAACCAGTTCGCATAGAGATAATCTCCAACTTACTATTCAAACACGGGGAGTTAATACAAGTTCAATCTTAAATGAGTCCAATATATAGTCACACTTTTATCATGTTTAACATTCATGCACAAGACCTACCATGGTTCATGGTCAGAGATGGATCTTGCTCATCCATGGATCCAATAACCTGGGCTGGTGTACCTGCCACCATACTAAGAAACACCCCAAGAAGTTGCATTTAACATATTCAATTCATTCAATAAATTTCAAGATCAAAGTGCAACCATTAATATTTGAGAAATGTGCAACCTACCTGTGAGGAGGAACATGTTTTAATACAAGGGAACTGGCAGCAACCATTGCACCTTCACCAATTTTTATATTCCCAAGTACAGTCACACAGGCACCAAGTAGTGCACCATCACCAACTTTAGGATGGCGATCACCAATTTCTTTCCCAGTCCCTCCTAAGGTCACACCCTGAGAAAGAGCATCACATAATACAACTATCAGAAGGTTCTCCATAACATAGCTTTTGATAGTTCCTCCCAACTAGGAGAGTAAAAACCCATTGATAGTTGAGATTCCATGTGATTCCAGAAACTTAGAGAATCATCTTAAATTTCAAAAGAGCAAGCTCTTAGTCATCAACTCTATGTGGTAAGATCAACCAGGAAATCCTAAAATTCCAAAGAGTAACTTTAAACTGCAATTTTTTCTCTTTTTCCCCCCTTAAAATTATTAACTTGAAGTACAGTGGAGTACAATAAAGCAAACAGAACACAAAAATCAGATGCTTTACGCAACTAGGCAGTTTGAAACACATTCAAATACATCTTTTCATGAGATAATTGTAAAGGAATGATAACAAAGAACCTTACATGCATTAATGAAACACGGTTTCCTACTACTGCTGTTTCCCCAATAACAACACCAGTCCCATGATCTAATAATATCCCATCTCCAATTTTTGCAGCTGCATCAAATCATGACACATGAAAGGAGGTTCAGATTACATAAGTAAGTAGAAAACCTTTTTATTTTCAAGGACACCACACTCACTAGGCAATAATCTATATATAAACCCTCAAATATACCTGGATGTATGTCGATTCCAAAAACCTGAAGTGTGCAGAAAATATGTTAAAGTGACAAATCAAGAGGCATGAACCCAATCAAGGAAACAGAAGCCAAAATCTACCTCACTAATCCTGCTTTGTAATGCCAGTGCTAACACTTTTCGCCCTCGCTTCCATAAGGCATGAGATACTCGATACGATTGCAGAGAATGGTATCCCTGAAAACAAAGGAACCTGTAACATATTGGAAATGATCGCAGAAGTTGTGTTTTAAGACAAGGACTGTGAGTGATAGAATGGGATGTGCAACAGTAGTTAACATCTTCCCATTCCTTATCTCTTAAAAGCTGAGCTCTTGATATCTAAAATCACAATCAGTATACCTTTTCACCACAAGGAATACACCCACTATGATTGATAAAACAAGAGCTCTAACTAAATTAAAAGCCATGATGTTGTGCATAACATTACCAAGTACCTTGAAAGATGTGTATATTACCTTGAGATATAATAAAGCTGAACTATATGACAAACAGGCAGGATCTCTGTCTACGAATGCCTGCAGAAGAATATTTCAAAAGACAAGCAGAGATAACATTATTTCGAAACACAAGCACAGATAAGCAAAGGGTTGTGCATACAGATATCAGATTGTGTTATCTTTTCAAAAACCAACAAAAGTACCTGCAAGTCCAGGCGTATTGATCGTTGAATGCCTCTGTCATGCATCATAACATCAGAAAATATATCCATCAGTTGAGTCGCCAAGAGTGTTGGATTTTGTAGACGATTTGCAAGAACGAAACCCAGAGCTTGTTCCAAACAATCATGAGCCACGATACTTGCATACAGGAAGCTACTTAAAATAGGCTCCTTTTCTGCCTGCAGTGAGTAGCATTCTATCAATCTATCTCACACCCCACCAAGAAGCAAAGAAAAACATGAAAAGCAAGCTATTCTTTAGAAGAATAGGTCGATAAGAGTCAGATATTCAGGTTTTAAAGAATCAATATAGCAGGAAAATTAGACAAGCACATCAAAGATTAATCAAAAACACAGAAGTTGCCTTTTGTAGCCATTGATATCACTGACACCATAAACAGTCTCAGTTATCATGCAGGTGATGATAGAAAAACTGAAGCCATGTCAAGACTCAAGACCGTGTAATTATCAAAAGAAAAAACTCACCGCACAATGATTTCTCCACAGAAAGTCAAACAAATACGAGACCACTATTCAGCCTTACACGACAAAAGCTCTGAAACAATCAACTTCGATAATAAACTGACATCCTTTCATAACACTAAAGTCACAGGCAACACAGAGCAAAATCTTAAAAAATGAAAATATCGTCACAAAGAGATCAAAGGGACCATTCAAGCAGCACAGCATAAAAGTTTTCGTTCTTTTTTTTTAAAAAAAAAAAAAAAAGATAGACGGAGAGGAACATGAAAAATGGATACCTCCAACTTGGCCTCGTCTCGGACAGCAACCCAAATCGGGTCATGACCCGAATTGGCAACAGAGTCAATGTCAGGCTTGGCAAGGCTCATTGCATACACCGGAAAGACTCTCTCAAAAGGGAAATCGGTAGACTTGTTTTTAGCTTCCCCGGCGTCGTCTCTTTCTTTGAGAGAAAGCCCAGCTGAGAGCATCTCCGGAAAAGATTCCCAACGCTTATCACTGACACAACCCATGAAACCGAAATAGATAGAGAGAAGCAAAAGCTAAGGATAAGGGATTGTTTGAAACTGCAAACGGAGAGTTATATTCATGGACAAATGAATTAATGATGGAAAAGAAGAGGAATCTAATTAGAGAAGAGACAAGTGGAAGTGGTGCAGTGGAAGTGGCCTCCTCTAACC